>CANNZV010003482.1:45747-107836 GCA_947561585.1 Caprella mutica
GTGATTTGAGAACATACAAAGACCCTTTTCTTTGGTATAGTGCACTAGACTTATCATACTTAAATAACTAGGGCAAATAACTAGGCAATGGCAGTGGTAAACATATTATTACTTGTATAGTTATTATTCATATAATTCTCTTAGAGAATCACGATATTGTCAATGCATTTATTATTTAATGGATAATTAACTCTTAGATTATAATCTTTATATAATTATCTCACGTAGATAATGATCTCTATTAGACAAAGAATCTCCATTCGACAATAATATCTCTTGGATAATAATATCTCTTGGATAATTATCTACAATACTTATCTATCACTAGAGACTTATTTCCCCACTATTTTTTCCCGGTGATCGTTTTCATGCGGGTAGTGTACGTCTTCAGTTACTAAGTCCTTTGTGCTCTTTGGCGGCAAAATGCATTGGTCTTCATTCACTATGCACTTGTCCTTACTAATTTAAAATACTCTTTTGATTGGTTTACCTTATTTATCAATACTCTGAATAAGTCAGATTGAAATATTCTCTATAAAAAGGTTATTCAATATCATTGTTTATTGACTGTTCAAGAATTTTGTAGTTTGCCGGTTTCCATTTGGTAAGTCGATTTGGAGTCTTCCTATTGGTTGATGTGATTGCTCAGTTGCCACTTAGTCAAAAAAAAGTTTATGTTTTTTTTTCAGTTGCCAGTTAGATAATTTTATATTTAGTTGTGTTTGAATAAATAGATTTAAATTAATAGAATAAATTCGTGAAAAGAATTCAAAAAACATCGTGGGATAGGTATTTCTGTAAGATTCATATATTTCGATTAACAAGATATGACGAATATTTCGTTTAACCTTTGTTTCCAAACAATGAAATCAACTTAACCCTTGAAACATAAATAAAATAAAATAAAATAAAACATAATAAAGAATGAAATCCTAGATCATCATTGATCCGTAAAATTATTACATCAATCCAAATTTATAATTGAAGAAATTTACGAAGGCCGGTTTTCATTTCAACATGATTTCAGTGCAAAGAATGCATGAGATCATGACACAAAGCATGACATCATGATTGAAATAGCATGACAACTTTTTTTTAGGTCTCAAACGTGTTTTATGAACAAACGTATATATGACCTCGACAATTGCGCATGAAACACAGGGTGAGCACCTATCTGAAATAGGTCATACGATCACATAGTTAAACCTAGCGTCAAACCTTTTCGTGACCCATGAAACTATCACCTATCAGACATATATCTAGAGACTAATTGAATATAGGTCTCACACGTTCATTTTCCTTTGCAATCATGTTCTTTTAAGATCGTTTAAACATTTTCTATCGAAACAGCAGTAACAATAGTAACATTGTTACTGCTGCACCAAGGTTGTCGTTGGCTGGAGTTGCTATAACCCACGCATTGTCTCGAAAAACTTGCACCGAAGCTGAAATACTTTACGTATGAACGCTTCAAATGTTAAATAGATGTTTAAGATGGATATTGTCTTTTTAAACAAAAAACAATGGATTATGGTGATCAAGTTATTTTCAGTTAAAATAGTGTAAAAATATATCCATTCCTAAACTTGATCTATGAAAGCAAAGATGTTTCTGAATGAATGTATCCATGAATGTTTAAACTCCAATTGTATAAACAATAGGAGTACCAGTTTATCAATTATATGATATATGTTACGATTCTCATCAGTGGTATGAAAAAATGATAACAAATGCCAAGAGACAGCGCCACCACGCGGTCACTCTCTACGAAGCATCAACTAGCTGTCTTGTTTTTTCTATGGTTTTATTTATGAATAACCCATAAAAAAAAATATATAACATTTTCAAAAGTAGAGGATTTGTGGGTAAAAATAGTTTGTCTTTATGCATATGTGATTCAATTCAATTACTAGGGTTTTGAAATTATGCTTTTAAAATGATAGATCCTGAAAATAACATACATAAATATTAAACAGTATTGACTTGCAGTACTTCAGCGATATACTGTATAGTATTCTATGACATTTTATATCGCTTCGTCTATAGTATTCTTATGATCTATGATTTTAAAAGCATATTGTCACAACCTAAATAATCTCCTACAAAATGATTTGAGGTGATTATCAATCATATTTTTTCAACTCAAATAATCAAAAACAATGAAATTTTATCCATTGACATAAAACCAAGGCACATGTGTTTTTTTCATGTTTTTTTCTTCTCATGAATAAGGTACACTGTTGGCGCCCAGTTGCCAATCATTGCAACTAGGTTACTTATTACCAATTTGTAAATGTGACCACTAGGGTGCGCACGTCGCTACCCATATGGTTTGCATAGTCTAGCGTAGACTCCGTAGAGGTATAGAGGTAATCCATGCATGTCATTGGCATAAAGGCTAAGTTCTGAATTATTGGACAGTTATGTGCTATTTTAATTGGTATCCATGTTTGGATATCAAATTATTGGTATCCATATGATTGAATACTCATGTGGTATCCATGATACCTACAGGTATTATGGATACCAACTAAAATTAAAATAAATCATTAAAGTTAATGAAAAAAAAAATTATTATTATGTGATCGAAAATGTGGAACCGTTCAATAACTCGGAACTTACCCAATTATAGTATTATAGTATGAACAGACACTTAATTTTAAATTGCAAATCTCTCCAGACATATTACAGAGATAAAAATAGAGTACATCTCATAGGGAATGTGACCCTGGATGTAATATATAATTCTTCATCTGTAAAACATATTCAATTATTTACAAAGGAATATACAGTATAACTGTTCTATAGTTGGAGTCCTCTATAGTGAATCTAGAGTCCTGAGTAAGAGAATTATCCCGTATAGGAAACAAAATTTCTTTATCCTGCCGTGAATGGTCATTATTTTTTAGAAAACTAATGGCCATTTTAGGGCAGACTAAAGAAAATTTGTTCACTATACGGGGTAGTTCTCTTACTCAGGACTGCACTATAGAGGAGTTCTAGACTATAAAGGAATCATTTTCTCACAAGGTGAACATACTCACAGGTCACACACTACATATTCCTTTATAGCTGTAAATTATTTCACACTGCATGTATTACAAGATAGCATCTCAATACTGGGACAAGGTTGGATGTGCTGCTTTTCGAGTACGTGATGCATATCGGATATTTTTCTTGGAAAATGCATACGCATCTTACACGCACAATGGTTAGTCTTTAGAGTTATCATGCGTGTTATTGCGTGTATTTTATATAGAATTAATGTTTATATTGTTTATTATTTTATATATATTCAATGTCATTTTATACAATGTTGAGCTATATATATTATTGGGATATTCAGAAAAAAATTAAACAAATTGATATATGGTAAACTATTTTTGTTTCTTACTGATACATGCAATGATACCTACCTAAACTGACAATGAAAGAATATTATCAAGAAGATTTGTATTTCTATTTAATATTTATCGACTTACCTAATATGAATTATTTATAGCCCATTCCCCAAACATCTTCAGGTAATTATTCTAGACAAGAGCAGCACCTTACAATGAATTAACCCTGTCTGAAACAGCAAAGATGCTTCGAATATCGAGTCAACGCATCAAATTGCATCACCGGCCCTAATCTTGCATCATAAAACATGCACTTGCTGCATCTAATAAGATTTGCCTGGATATCTGGCAGGAAATATTTTACCAAGCCTATTTTTACACGCTGCTAAAACAATATTCGAGCATTCGTTGAATTTTACAGAGGGCTTAAGGCGAGTAGTACGGAAGAGGCACATTGTAATACTGCGTCTGAACCGAACAACCTGACTTTGATACATTGAAAAGAGATGA
Organism: Caprella mutica; assembly: GCA_947561585.1. Lineage (NCBI taxonomy): Eukaryota > Metazoa > Arthropoda > Malacostraca > Amphipoda > Caprellidae > Caprella > Caprella mutica. The sequence continues at coordinate 49,599 of CANNZV010003482.1, forward strand.
TTAATAATAAAATCACAATAATTGTTATAATGATTAGTTAATAGTATTAATTTCGTGTAGTTATTATAGGCACTAACGTTAATAATCGGGGTAACGGATGATTATAAAAAAAATATCATCGTTGATTATCGACTATTTCGGTTAAATATCGTTAGGAATTTGACCGGAAATGTCCGATGAAGGGTCATATAAACTATAAGTCTATATAATTTATGAATAATTTTGTTCATCACATTCTTTTTATAGTATTAGATATACGATCTATAAGTCATCTATTATAATAACCGTTTATCATTTTCCAATCGGTTATAGTTATATATAGTCAAAATGATGAATTATATGATACTTTTATATAGCATTCATTCCAAGTTGAATTGCAAACCATAAATCATTCCATATGTTCTAGATAAAAATAATATACCAAAAAAAATACATTTTAAAGAAATATATCACACAAACTATACCTACCTAACAATATATATTTTAAAGTATAGTGAATAAAGTGAAAATAAAGTGAATTTAAAGTAAATATGAAGTGAATATATAGTGAATATAAAGTGAATAACGTGAAAAGTGAATAAAGGGCATAAAGTGAAAAAAGTGAAAAGTGAATAAAGTGAATAAAGTGAATAAAGTGAATAAAGTGAAAAGTGAATAAAATGATTAAAGTGAATAAAGTGAAAAGTGAATAAAGTGAAAAAAGTGAAAAGTGAATAAAGTGAATAAAGTGAATAAAGTGAATAAAGTGAATAAAGTGATTAAAGTGAATAAAGTGAAAAGTGAATAAAGTGAAAAGTGAATAAAGGGCATAAAGTAAAAAAGGGAAAAGTGAATAAAGTGAAAAGTGAATAAAGTGAAAAGTGAATAAAGTGAAAAGTGAATAAAGGGCATAAAGTAAAAAAGGGAAAAGTGAATAAAGTGAAAAGTGAATAAAATGAATAAAGTGAATAGAGTGAAAAGTGAATAAAGTGAAAAGTGAATAAAGTGAAAAGTGAATAAAGTGAATAATGGGCATAAAGTGAATAGAGTGAATAAAGTGAATAAATTAACTAAAGGTCTCTCTAAGTAATATCCCTTTATTAGTTATACAGTGAGACGGTAACAGTATAAATGAATTACACTCAATTAACTTCTGATGCTAATTACTTAATTGAAAGAACTGATAAACAGATAAAAAGAATACGATATAAAATGAGACAATTACTACATACAAACGTCAATTAAATGACTTTTATTCTATTTCTTCCTCGTCCATCGTTTAATTGGTTAGAAGATTTATAATAATCGTATGTTAATGATTAAAAGACTGCGTTAATCCTTCCGATTATAATGGCCGCTAGCTGTGTGATTAAATATGGTCTATATAGTGTAGGGTAAGGAATGAGTTATTGAATAGTTCCACATCTTCGATCATATAAGAAAAATATATAATAATTATTTTTTAACTTTTATTTTTACAAATTAAAGTTAAAGGTAAATAATAATAATGTTTTTTTAATTATATGGTCGAAGATATGAAACTATTCGATAATTTGGGAGTTTCCCAAACGTGTGCTGTCTAAAATGACGGTATTTCTAATATACCAATTTTGTGAACACAGATAAAAAGTTCAATTTATGTAATTAATATTACATGAATATTTCGCTCCAACACTCTCAAATTAATAAAATAAAATTTAAATTAGTTATTGAAACCATTTGTTGAACTGCTTGCTTAGTACATTATAAAGTTAGTGTGACGGACAGGCAGACAGAAAATGCTCTTATTATAATTTAGATATATTTGTTTATGTTTATTTTTAAATTTCTTTGATAAAATTAAAGTGTCTCATTTTGTAGCAGAAAAATTCTACATTTATCTAATGTTATTTAAATCTTTTTACAATTTCAATAGTGATATTAAATGTAAATTCATAATTTAACTATTATAATAGTAACCTACAAACAATTCCATATAGCATACACATGGTAACCATATATGGTTTAATGTGGCAAAACAGTAAATATAAGTGAAATCAAACTTAAATTAATCTAATAATTATAAGAACATGTTAGTTATATGTTTTATTTTATTTTATAACCATATTACAGAAACCATATCAAATATTAATTATACACATATATAACTGACCACATTATATCCACAATCCACATGTCAATTACCATACTTATAACAAGTGTTTACCATATGTGATTTACCACATTCCTAGCAACATGTCAAATACCATACTTAAGTTAACCATGTGAAATTTACCTAATTTCCATGTAAAACAACTTAAAATGGAATATATTTCTAAAAAGTAAACATGGTATGAACATGTTTTAAATGACTAAGTGCTGCATGGTAAACACGTGGTTTGCAGGCTAGACCCCTTTATAATATTTAATAGTAGTAACATTTAACGACTATAATCTTGACAGACCGTTTACTATAGTACTGAAATAATTACTTATGTAGGTACTGATTGATAAAATAGATGAATATTTAATTGAATATAATTCCAGTTGAAGATCACTTTAACTTGAATCCATTTTGTTGTTATACTGATATTGGTGGGAAATATAGAAAGCAGGACATCCTCTCTAAGTACAGTTTGACACAAGACTAATTACAATATCCTCATTGTGAAACATATTTGCATTGTCTTCATATTTCCTATGCAGTCTATTCCTTCTTTGTGTATATTTCTACTGGGCACTGTATGACTAAATCAAATTAATATATAGTGCGTTAAAAAGTGCATTGCCTGAACCAACTGACCAAAGTGCATTGCCTGAACCAGCTAAGCAAAATGCGTTGCCTGAACCAACTGACCAAAGTGCATTGCCTGAACCAACTGACCAAAGTGCATTGCCTGAACCAACTGACCAAAGTGCATTGTCTGAACCAACTGACCAAAGTGCATTGCCTGAACTAACTGACTAAAGTGCATTCCCTGAACCAACTGACTAAAGTGCATTCCCTGAACCAACTGACTAAAGTGCATTGCCTGAACCAACTGACTAAAGTGCATTGCTTGAACCAACTGACTAAAGTGCATTGCCTGAACCAACTGACCAAAGTGCATTGCCTGAACCAACTGACTAAAGTGCATTGCCTGAACCAACTGACTAAAGTGCATTGCCTGAACCAACTGACCAAAGTGTATTGCCTGAACCAACTGACCAAGTGCATTGCCATCACCAACTGACCAAAGTGCATTGTCCGAACCAACTGACCAAAGTGCATTGTCTGAACCAACTGACCAAGTGCATTGCCTGAACCAACTGACCAAAGTGCATTGCCTGAACCAACTGACTAAAGTGTATTGCCTGAACCAACTGACTAAAGTGTATTGCCTGAACCAACTGACCAAGTGCATTGCCTGAACCAAGTGCAGTTCATTATTGCTATGCAGTGCAAAGTGCAGTATCAGCATTTTAAGGGGCAATGTTCTCTTTTGGGTTAAGCTTTAATTAGGTGAATTTTTTTAAAGATTGAGAGTTACTTACGTGAAGATCAGCAGGTATATTATCTAAACTCATTATTAAAAAATTATCATTATTATTTTATATTTCTTCTTAATTGATCATAGATTTAGAACCGTCCGGTAATTCGTAACATACCCACTGATAACAAGTACGGTATAGTACCTGTTCACTGATCCATGTCCGGTATTTGGCATAGCTTTCAATGATGTGGATGGGATTCCCCCGTCAGATACAGTTAATAATATCACGGCAAACCAAGGATATCATCAATGATATTGATATATTTCCTTGAACGAATTGCTATAGTTCACATATCAAGTCATAACATGGGGTAAGTTACGAATTATCGGTCAGCTCCACATCTTCGGTCATATAAGAGAAAATTTTTAAATATTTTTTTTATTGGTAATTTTTTTTGTTTTAATTGGTATCCATGATATCTCAGTTATTGGTAATTATTTTTGTTTTAATTGGTATCCATGATACCTCAGTTATTGGTAATTATTTTTTATTTTAATTGGTATCCATGATACATGCAGGTATCATTGGTACCAATAATTAAAAGTAAAAAATAAATATTCTTTATTATATCTTTTTTTTTTTTTCTTATGACTTATGAACGAATGTGTGAAACCGACCGATAATTCATGACTTACCCTACTTATATTTTAATAATCAATAAGCATTTATAATAAATATGCATTTTAATTGAAAAAAATATACCTAGATAACTTTTAAAAATAATAAAGATATTTTCAGAATTATTGTATCAGAAAGAATTATTAATGATGATAATTATTTCATAGAAAAGATATAATTTTCAAGATATTTTAGGTTCAAAACTATAACAGTAAAAAATATCAAATAAATCATCAATGAAACAAAGAACTTGAATAAAACCTAACCAGGATCTTGTCTGCTACCTAGTTTGATAACGAAAATGTATTGATGTAAAAGATAAAAACTAATTATATTAATTAATTATGTTATCAAAATATTAATTGATATTGTATCTACAGTACATTGTACTCGTTACAGTGAACTATAAGTAGGTATGGAAACATACCTACCTTAGAAATTCTTTGACTAAGTAGGTAGGTAGATACAAGAAAATCATTGAAACTAGAGAGTGTATAATTAGCAAGATATTGATATTATAGGTTACAAGCGGTCATTAACACTAATTTATCAGCTGAATAACGAAAATATATCAAATAGCACAAAGATTAACATGTATTCTAATTTCGCTGAGTTAGGCATTCATAATCAGTTCAACTCAAAACAGATTGTTGGCAGTGGGAGATGTCACACGTTAAAACGGTTCAGAGTGTTGTAGTCAGCGCCATCTGTGAGTGATGAACGGAAACTTTACAGGCGCCATTTACCTTATTCAATTCAATCATTGAAATTAGGTACAGAGTCTTGAAACTGAGTTGCATTCAAATCAATTATTAATAAGCTGATGAATATTTATCTCAGATACTCCATTCAAATCTATTGTTATTCAATGAGCATCAGAAACAAATAAAGTATCACGTACAGCTAGTTATACTGAAGCATTATAATACTTATCATATGAGATAAACAAAAACAAAACGTTAAATCTTTTCTAGCAATCGAATTGCATGACTGTCTTTATTACATATTTTATAGGATTAGTTAAGAAATGAAAATAACGTCTGAGTTACCATTGAACTTTCTTTGTTTAAGAAGAACATTGAATGATACCAATGATATTCTTTGTTTAAAATTAAACGTCGATTAAACGATCTATTCCAGAACAGCATGTGTGAGTAAACTCTTAAAAACAACGTGATTACGTCTCGATCTACTTACATAAATATATATATAGCAACACTTGGTAACTTTTCAAGGTTGCTTGCACCAAACATTGTCGTGCGTTTGGCAGCTGATGATCTTGGGTTATTATACGATAAGTGTTATGCCGTCTGAGTTTGTGATGAAATACGTACTTATTATAACGCAATAATTAACTATATCTTTTAATATTAGAACACATAATGTTATTGCGCATATTTAATTTTTACTGCGAATGATTTGATATCTATCTCTTTGTTACGATGCGTATACATTACTTAGTGATTGCCGAGTTATTCTATTTTCTGTTCAATAATTGTTTATATAATGTAAACATAACCTTAGTGGTATAAATACCAAGGAAAAGTAATCATAAATTGCAATGATGAATGTCATCCGATTCACACGACACAATTAATTCAATGTAGGCTATCTATGATAACAGAATAGACCAACAAAAATAATATGTAACCATAAATTAGGTGTTGATATATATATTTCTTAACCAATGTCAATAGAGTACGTTATTAGTAGGTACGATTTTAAAATAATATTTATGCATTTATCAAAATTTAACCTTGTTCTGTGGTTAACCTTGTGATCCACAACAGTTAACCACATGACCAACATTGAAAGTGAAACACACTTTAACTTACGGCTCATCATTTGCGCAATTGGCAACAGTTTATCGTAATATCAAATAAAATATACTGCCTAAATTAAAAGTATCTTTATTCGTCAGTCATAATAATCATATAACCTCTTACGTAATACCTTGCTAAATTTGTCGTGCTAAATGCAATCATTTATAAAGAGAAACAAATGACACTATGAAACCATTAAGAGGTCAAAAAACTCTTCTTTCTTATTTAATAAACACTTAGTGTATTCTTCAGGTGAATGAGGTTACACTGTATAAACAATATATTTGTTGCTTCATGAATAGTTATAATTTCATGTCATTGTATGTACACATTAAGAACATTAATTATTATCAAATTAACATAATAATGGAGGTGGGCATGACAACACACTCTATTTCCATAAAGAGAAAATGATGACCACCATGCACTGTGGCAACGACACTGTACAAAATGAGTTAAACTGAACTGTTCCAATTAATTCCTGTAGTAAACTTGTTCAGAAGTAACATATTTACTATCAGTCTATAGCTTAAAATAATCTTGAATATCTTAATTTAATGGTTTCCTCAAAACCGTCCGCGTCCGTCCGTTCCCTAGAATTTCCTGCATCTGCTAACTAGGTTGCGTTTTTCGTTCTCAGAAAGAGGCGGCGTGTCATCGGTTCAGGCTACCGGGGAGTCACCAGGTAGGTACCATGTGAGTTAGGGTGAAACCAACCAATATCTTTGTGTGTAAATAATATACCTAATGTCGTCTATATATTATAATTTGGTGAAAAGGACATATACACAAGAATTTTATATGATCTAGTTTTAATGGATTAGGGTAATTTGCGATTTATCGGTCGGTTTCACATTTTCGGTCATATAGGAAAAAAACGATATATTAATTATTATTTAACTAATATTATTTAATATCTTTTTCTTATATGACCGAATATGTGAATCGTAACTGACCCTCACCTATCTAATTACGAACAATAAAACCGAATTTGGTAGCTAATACCTAATTTTAAAGAAGGCTGTAGTAAATACTAATGCAAAGTTCATTATAATGATTTCTATAGAAAGCATCATTTAGGTACTAGGTAGTACCTAGGATTAACTTCATGAATCACACAGGAAAGTGACGTCACAGTCACCGAAAAACTACATCATCTGCCGGTAGGTACCAGCAACTGAAAAGGGTACACTGCCATACTGTTATACCGTCCCGTACGTACAACACTAATATTAAAGCATGAATTAGTAACAGACTGTAGCAAACAGTGACGCCAATCAATATGAAACCGTGAACGAAACATTTAGGAAAAGAAACGTGGTTATTTTCCGAATGAACTTCACAGTTCACAGAAAGATGCTATTGATGTATGTATTAAAATGACTTCGATGATTTTCTATCGATTTATAAATGCAAGTGGGGATATATTGTAGGGAACGATACAAGCCATTCAAATGTTCCCGCCAATTCTATTGAATGAAAAATCAATAGGTACCATTGGGTTCCCCTAACTACACACACACTCACACACACCAGCATCAAACTTTAGTTGGGAAAATGATCAATAAATGGACCCTCCATCTACAACATCACTTAAACAGATCACCATTACTGTCTTATAATGGGAATTAATATTAAAATCACCTATTTTGATTGGCTGCCATATTTTAAATTTAGAGATGAAAAATAAAATAATGGAGAGCTTCCAAGCAACAGTTATAAAGTTCCTGTAATGTGGATATTAGCATGATAAACAGATAACCAGGTGTCATTCTTATCACATGAAACTGTTCCTTGAAAAAAGGCTTAACTGTTTGATGTATTGTAATTTGATGTTATCAATCGATTGATACTGTTGATAAAGATACAGCAGGTTCTACGTCAAAATTATTATTATACGACTGTCGTAGTTGTAGCCAGACCAGGCCGTAAGAGGTGATGCAACTAATCCTGTAAAAATTGAAGTCACTAGGGTAACTTACGAATTATAGGACGGTTCCAAATTTTTGGTCATATAAGAAAAAACTATATAATAATTAATATTCAAATTTTATTGGTAAGTATCCATGATATCTGAAATTAAAATTAAAAAATGTTTTTATAGCTAGGTATCGTGTTCATTTTTTTATTAGATCGAATATGTGGGGCCGATCGTTAAATCGTAAATTACCCTGTCAGTTTTATTTCCAAAGAGCATAAAGTTCATGTAAATATATATGTAATACGTGCCTCTTAACTTCTGCGGATGTAAGTTGTATATATTATACCTATATATGTGAATTTTACCGGGCGAAGCAGTAACGTGTAGAGGACAAAGAGAATTGGCGCGCGAATGTACGACAACTTGGGTAAAACCAGCGTGTATGACTTCTTTATTCTTCAATAAAGCTTGACAGTTGCCTAAAATCACTTAATCTTAATCATAACTAAATGAAAATAGTCTACAACATTATAGATTCTAAGTTATAAAGGTATGACGTAAGGTGCGTGATATTATTATATTATGATGAAACTCCGCCCTCAGTTGTTGACTCCGTCTCTTCCAGCGTTGATTCTTTCAGTAACTCTGCTGATACTGTGAGGGAAGGTTATTATGTGCTGCGTGTGAACATCTCTCCGCTCTGATAAAATAAACTTCTTAGCTATTGTTTGTTGGATTTTTCTGAATCTGACGTAAAATCGTCCTGCTTCTTAGAAATAATTGTTGATTTAAATTGTTAAGGTGAGTTTGTGTATTGAGGTGCATTTTATTTACAATTTTCATAATGACCTGTTGAATTGAAGATTTATAAACATAAGTTTCCTACCTTCTATCTTGAGCTTTTAGTTCTTTGGGTTTAGGGGTAAGTTACGGCTTATTGGTCGGTTTCACATCTTCGTTCATACAAGAAAAAACTATACAATTTTTTTATTTAATTTGGTATCCATGATATCTGCTTATTATTCAACTTATAATTTATTGGTATCCACGATACCTGCAGGCTGCAGCTATCATGGATTCAAATAAAAATTAAATTCTTAAATATATATTTTTTAATTTTCTATATTATCGTAAAGTGAAACCGGATAATAGCTAATTAGTTACTTACTGTTAGGATTTGGACTTTGTTTGAATTTTTTTTACGTCAAAAGTTGAAATTTTATATTCTGCTTACGTAGTTCGAAGTGTTTCGTTTTTAACATATGAAAATTAAAAAATAGAGGTACTTAAAATAAAATTATGAATTATCGGACAGTTTTTAATTTTTGATCATTTGTTTAAAGCTCTGTGGAACTGCCCGAAAATTCGAAATTTAACCTTAGTTATTAGTAATGTTATTTCTAGCTACTTAATAAGTAATTTATACCTAGCCTAGTTCAATTTTATCATTGTTTTTAATAATCCAATATTTAACTTATAGGTATGTAGTTCGCAGTTCGGTAGGAACCTAGTTGTCGCGTTGTTTTTATTGACCTAAAAACTAGGTAGATCAATTGAAATTTTCTACTTAAGTTCATAAATAGGTAAATGAAAATATTAATTTTTTAAATATTTAGTTTATTAATTTCGTCAAATTTGATGTTCCTAGATGAGTCTCCTAAATTTGTGTAGGCTAGGTATATTAATTTTCTTTTGCGTTAATTTAGTTTCTTCAACTAATTGGTGTTTACTTTTGATAACATCGTTAATTAAGCATATTTTATTTCCTGTAGGTATTTGAGAAGCCAGTAAATCTGAATATAATCTAATTCTACTTTCGTGCTGTTAAAGTTGCTAATTTTAATTGTGAATAAAGTGTCCGTAGTTTTTTGACATGCGCAGTTTTTTTAATTTTGTACCGTATGTAGGTACTTCATTTTTAATGAAAGTTCGTAGTGACCTTGCCAAGTTTTCGTGATTCAGCATTATTTCTATTAAATCTAGGTTACGTAACATTAATTCGTTATTCTACCTGGTCACGGCTAATCAATTTTATTTTTAGCTGCTTATCTAGTTACGTATTATATGACTAACTTCCAATGTGTATTTCTAGCTGCATATCTATTAATAACTTTTTAATTAGCTTAATTAGTGCGGTTAGATTTTAGATATAATTTTACGATGGTCATCTCCAAAACATGTTTTTTTTTAAATTTAAAGCTTAGGCCTAGCTAACAATCTTGTAGTTACCTAACTAGTTACACTAGTCTTTGTCTTCAGACTCTTGATGAATAAAGTGGATAACTTCCACACGGGCGTCGTATTCTACGTATCTTTAGCTGATATAGGGCAAGTTCAGAGTTATCGATCGGTTCCACAGTTTCGATCAGGTGGTACAATCTACCTGTTAAATTATATACGTGATCGAAAATATGGAACTGGTCGGTAACTCTGAATTTGCCCGTGTATATTTTGATACGAATGAACTGGTAGATTTTCGAATAGTCCTCGTAAATTATGCATTATTTTATTCATCACCAAATAAGTATTCTGATAGCTAGGTATTTAAATTTAGAATTGAAAAGGAAACCTGAATTGGTGGAATAGATCTTAAATAAACTTCTTAAAGTTCCCACCTAGATTCTAGTTTTCCTTCCATTTCTCATTTTAAATTCGTGAAATATTAGTTCATCGCTGTCACGATTCGAAAGTTTAAACTTTTCTAAGAAATCTCTACTAAATCATAAGAAGCAATTAACTTTCAATATAGAAAGAATATAGTTAATTCCATAGTATCTTTTAGTTGTATGCTTGTACGTTTCGTTTGGTTGAATAACTTGGGATTAATTTCTAGGGTAAATTCTGAGTTATCGAACGGTTTCACTTTTTCGATCATTAAGAAATATGAATCCTAATAAATTCGTATCCATGATAGCTACCTGCAAGTATCATGGATGAATATATATTCTGGCAGACTGTAACTGTTGGATACCTAGACCTTACTCTAGTAATACTGTTCAAGTTTGTCTGCTTGTGAATATATCGCGAGAGTTAACGTATTGACAGAGTTGTGTAAAGGGCACACAGTTCATTTAGGTCTCCGTATGTAGGTAGGTAGTCAGAAAGTGAGAGTTGCAAGCCCTTATTCCAAGCTAAAGCAAGGTCACACGATAACCTACTTTAAGCTCTGTTTTGTACACATGTTCAACAACATTGTGTCCCACTGCCGTGCTCCGATTAGCAAAATATACTTTATTATACACTGATTACGATAAGATGTATTCTCAAGTCTTATCTGCCCAATCATGTTCCATTTAAGTCATGTTCAATTTAACTTTTCAATACCTAATTTAGGTTAGGTTATTAGAGCTCATTTTTTTGGAATATACTCCATATTTGGTATCGTATCTAATTTTTAATATCAGTCAAATTAATTAATCAGGATTAGATACTTCAATTCTCATAAGTCAGAATGGACTTTTTCTAGCGAAAACTGGTTCAAATTTAGATGAACTTTAGGGTTAGTTACTATTGTCGAGACTTGTATTAGGATTAGTTACTTTGGTAACAGATAGTCCTTATCTGTAAATAAGCCTGCAGAACTTTTAACAGATAGTCCTTTATATCTAAATAAGCCTTTAGACCTATAAGTTATGGTAGGTTAGTTTTTTGACCGATAGTCCTATCTGTAAATAATCCTTTCAGGGGGTCCTGCAACAGATGTTGCTGATTAACTTTACTAATAATTTACAGCCGCTAATGGAACTAATAATAACTGCTAGGTTACCAGTCACTATTGTGCTAAATTCATTCTTATAATTCGACATGAATTCTATACTACGTAAAATTCAGTGAAATTATTACGTTCTTGTAAAAGTTTCAGATGCCTTTACTGTAGAAATGCATTTTAAGTTTTTTTATCTACATCCTATTATCATGCAATCCTAAAAACAACACCCTAAAAATAATAAATTGAGTTTCTCTGATTGACGAATTAAACATGCTATCAAAATCATTCTTCGCTAACAACTACAGAAACTCTGAAGATTAAATAACTCCCAATTGTAGGGAGTCTCCAATCGCGTGTTTCGTTCAATTGAGGCAATATTGAGCTTTAAAGTTGTGATGCATATTTCTATCTATCCCACTGCACTCCTCGGTTTGCCAGCTGCCGGATATTCGTTTCCGATCTCCCTGATCACTAATAACTTACAGCTGCACCACTAGTTTGCATCAAAAACTAAACATCCCATATTTTGCAGAAATGTTAAATTACCTGGACATTTACCTCTATACTTACTCCATTATTCAATACTTTTATATTATTTACTTTGAAAAGTACAGATGGTTCCCTATAATCAACTAATTTAAACAGGGTAGGTTATATTGTGTTACTCTGCAGCTTGCGTCGGTAGTTTTTTTTTGAGAGCAGCTGCATGGCAAGTCCTATGTACACAGAGGTTTCCATGCGCCGGCTGCTTCTCCGATTCGCCTTTGTTGTTGTTCTCGCACCATAAAGAACTACCCAGTTAGAAGAGCTCATAAAGACATAACAGTTTTGCTGAATTGCCTTCGTAATATGCTGGTGACGGGTTTTTCGGTCTATTTCAAATGCAAATACCTTCTTTTGAGTTTACAGAAATTTTCTGAGCATTGATGTGTGCGACGTACACTGACGTCATAAAGACTGTTACGTGTTCAAAATCAGAAATATAGACGTTCACGGTTCAGTATGTCATTTCACGTACACTTGCACTTCATGCAAGTGTTTAGGATAATGAACTTGGACGTATTAAACTCCTAGGGATTATATTTTGTTCCTAGGCAAGGTGCTGGTTGGTCCCTGGTCGAAAAATTCATTCGTACAGTGTCATTCGCCAGTGTGACATCTAATTCAAAGAGCTCCTCTGATGGAAAGTGAGTTCACTACTTCTCTTATTTCATACTCTAATTACCTGAGAAATTTAGTATATTCGTATGTATTCTAGACCTTCTTAATATTTCCGAAAAAATCTTGTATATTATTCTAGGACTTGTTAATATTCTTGAAATATTATTTGTATTGATTCGTCTGTTTTTTCTTGGTTCATCTTAAAATTCCAACACGTGGTTAAATCTTGCGTTTCAACGGATAGTTCTTAATATTTAATGGTTTACAGTGAAAATTGTTACATTATATTAGGTAGTCCAGCATCCTCTGTGTAGAGGATATGGTACTGGTTTCCTGCTGTAGCTAAGGTTTCAGTCCTGTCCCATACCCTTCCTTTGTTCGTAGAAAAACTGACCATACCCACCGGCTTCACTGGAAGCGCGGGACTCGTTTCCCACACCGCTTCACTTTCTGAAAACTAGATCACTCACTGACGATAGTTTATTATGTGAATAATAATACATCTTTTATAAAGAGTGCATTTTTCTGAAATAGGAATTCAGTGGAATTAAATATAAGAATATCTTAACTTCTAGTTACAAAGCAGTTTTAACTCTTGAGTATTTCCTGCGGTTTCAAGATAATTTTAGATTACCACGTGGCTTGTCTATAGAACCTTCATTGTTGTTGGGATAATGGTCACTACTCCGTCAATGGTGAAGCAATTTAATTGAAACCATCTCCGAATGGTATCCTGGTGTATATTCGTTACACAAGCTATGAATCGGAATTTTTATTTTTGAATTTCAAAATAAAATGAGATGTAGCGTATGGAATTGTAAACATCTTGTGTTATTAATACATATTTTGTTAGTACGATCTCTACAAATCTTTAGGTTATTAGTATTGCAATCTCTACAACAAATCTTTTAGTTATTAGTACCTATTACGTTCTCTACATTTTCCTCTACGCCCACGTGTATGAGTACACTATTTCGTTAACGTATTCGCATTCATAACCTGTTGTGTATGTTTGACGTGTGACCCTGTCACCTCTTGCCCTCCTATCGAGATAACCTACCTACCAACCTATCATGTGACCTACCTACCTACTTACCTACCTGTCTTCAGTGTTGAAACCTCTAATGCACTCTAAAACTATTTTCTAGGATTTCAAATTAACATCCTTTTATTTATATCATCTCTCATTCAGCGTTTACATGTAGTAGAATCTTGTTTGTTTGCTACTTTTGCTGGGGATAGTACCTACCCTCTAGTACACTGCTAGTACAACCTAATGAACTAGTGTGCAAGGACCGGTTCAACCCCTCTCCCTTTGTTACTTCACTCTATTATTTAATTTATGGGGAAAAGAAAGGTGAAACTCGTAGAAACATCTATATTTATATAATCTAGATCAAATACATCTTAATTTAAATATCAATTTAATATTTCTGCCTGTGTATTAAGATTTAGTATTTTTTTTGTTCATAAACTAAATATTCATTCATATTAATATTCTTAATAAATTTTACTCGCTCATCGAATTATCGGTGGTTTATCTGGTATTTAGAACAAATGCTCTGGTGTACGGTACCACTACCGTGACATTTAAGTACACATGTCCCTATACTCTTTTCTAATTCCTGCTAAATGTGTTCAGTTTGCTCCCAAGACAGTGAAGTTTTCATTGCCACTATGTTGTTGGCTTTCACTTTCTCTGGCTACATTAGTGCGATTTCTCTTCGCTTTTCATGAACTTGAACTGAATGAGATATTCACTGCCGTGTCCGCATAGCTTACTAGTCTTACGCACCAGCTACGTGTCTCTCTCGACCGTCGTTCTACGCGTACCTACTATCGCATTATTTCGGCTTTGAGGATAGTTCTTATGCAGTGATTTCCATAGTAAATGTCACTATTATACAAGTTCCTTTATTTTGATTATGTCACGAAGAATCTGATCTACGTCATATACAGTACATGTGAGATTAAGATCTCTTGAATGTTGCTAATTATATTAGTTGCTTTATTTTAAATGAGAATATGATAGTCATGTAACTCATTTGCGTAGCCCCCCTCCCCCTTTTTTTCACATTTCCTATGCATTAGCGTCTTGGTGTACAAGGAAACACTTCCCTCCCCCACCGTGAAACTCTCCCCGAGTTGTCGCCAAGTTTTGTCGTTACGTCATCCCGTGTGATGGGGGAGAAAGAGCTTGGTAACTAGGGGGAGTTGCGAGTTATCGGACAGTTCCACATTTTCGATCATATTGAAAGAACATGATTCGACATGTTTTCTTATGTTCGGAAATGTGGTACTGCCCGGTGATTCGTAACTTACCCCTACGCACATTATTTTACTATGCCGAGTGATTTTCATCTTAACTGGTGAATTATTTTTTTCAAATTTTATATTTTAAAAAAATGTCCTAAGAGGAAAAAAGTGTTGGTCTATTTTTAACTCTCAGCCTATTTGTTAATTTGAAGATGTTTGCCTTTCAATTATATACCTATTAAAATAATCCATCTGTACCAATAAGATATTTGAAATTTTAAGCAAATGCATTTATAGAACTATTTATTAATTTAGTTAATTTTAAGAGGTGGAAGGTTAGCTATCTAATGTCAGGTAGTTAGTAAGCCTTAGCCTTTTTTTAGTGCCTAGTATATTCATTTCCTGATTTTAGACTTAAGAAGGTCAAGGTTTGTGCAATTGAGTTTCTCACTTCCCAAGGTGGGAGTCTTTGTTTTCTAATGCCTTCTTGGATCACAGATTGATTTTGCTATTTTATCATTAAGCCATCGCTATTTCTAAAAGAGGAAATGCCTACTATAGAGCTACTTCTGGGTTGAAATGAATTGTATGTACGCCTTTGATGATGGGGAAAAGTTCCGTGTTATCACCATGCTCCATAGTCTCTATCATATTAGAAAAAAATCTTTTCTCCTTTTATAGTTTTATTCCAATTAGTATCCATGATACCTGCAGGTATCTTGGGGTTGCAAATAAAAATAAGTATAATAGGCGTTAACTTTTTATCATGATCGAAAATCTGGAGTCGTCCGATAACACGAAACTTCCCCTCAATGTTTTATATTTAAGCAGTTTACCTCGCAGGCATTTAAAATTTCAACCTACTATAATAACGTGTGCTGAAACAACTAAAATCTTCATGTCGTACATTTTTTTCTTAGCTGTAGCATTAGTCGTGTAGCAACTCTGTAGCATCCACCTGCTGCTCTGTAGCATTCAATCTGTAACGACAGAAGTGATGTAGCAACTCTCAAGGTAAAGGGATATGCCCACGTGAACAAGAATTTCCGGACTGGTCTCCCCTTGTGAATGTCTTAGCATTTCTGCTCAGTCTGTGCTATTTTATACTTTATTCTTCTGTGCTCTGATACAATGTTATTTTAGAGCTGAGCTTTAGTGGTGAATGTTGTTTCAAGCCATTCTTTGACTCTATTTAATTTTTGATATCAGCTATATGAATTCTAGTTAAGTTCATTTATTAAATTAAAGTATCAAATTGAAATGGTAAAAAAAAGCGCATTGTCTCTGCAGTTTTCTCCATTTTGTATTTTCTCAATGTAATTCCAGGTAACCTTGTAAGACGTGCAGATAATAGTGTATCTCTTGACATTTCTCCTGTTGCCTGATCAGGCGTCAGTGTCTGTCTTGGACTAATCATTGCTTGAATCACATGAATACTTTATTGGTCTATCGTGCTAACCTGAACTAGGTACATCTAGTGCTTCAACATATAGAGACATTGCACACAAGTGTCATTGTGCAGGTGTATAGAGTGCTCCACTTTTAAAATCACACCAGGAAAATATATTGTCTCGCTGTTATTATAGTTAAGTTTTAAATGTGAGTGACCAATGATTTGTGATGGTTATTATAACTCGTATTAAGTTGGGCTATTGTGTATCTCTTGACTTACACCTGTTGCGAGGCATGGCCAGTAGATCGATGCTTGGCTGCCTGTCTATCAGATTACTTCTCTTTGTATTCTGGGTGTGGACTGCGGTGTACTCGTTAATACTATTAAACCTCTCTCCAATTGTCTTCAGTTTCGGTGAAATAAACCACTTCAATTTAGTATCTGTCAGTAATCGCCTTTTTCATAGAGTAAAGAGTAATCAATTCTGATAACAGATGTTATATACTTATACTATCTGTTTTATTTATTTACTTCGGTGCACACTTGTTTTTTACATCAATGTGGTTTGATAAGTTAGTAATCATGTTATATACTCCCTTCTAACCTTTCTTCTGCTAGTTTGTTTATATTTTTCTCTGCAAAGAATTTGTGGTCTATAAGATTAATTATAAGCTAGCGTAAACAAGAGTGGCTTTGTTTTTCTTCACTCACGGTGTTGCCTCATCACGTGCTGTTTATAATACTAACCTCGCCCATCGTACTTTTATTAACTTGTATTAAAATCAATTTATCAGAGAACTGAAAATTTGTTGAATCTCCAATATTCTGCCATCACGAGCTCGTTTTTCTCCGGTATAGGGGACTAAAATTCTCCGGGCACACCGTGCTCCGGGGGTTTATAAATATGAGCGGGGGTTGCTTTCGGGGGGAGGAGGGGGGGGTCCCCCCCCACCTATCGATTGGAAGGGGAGACTCCGAGTTTACGGACGCCAGTCCAAAGGCATAGGCAGGTGATGCTGCCTTTGCTTCCTTGAGGTAGTCCTCGGAATAGAAAATATTTCGTTTAAGGTTTCTTTTATTTTGTTCATCACAAAATGCAAGTCATTGCATTGCAGAGTTTGCATAGTGATGATAAAAAGTAATATTACTCATTTGTTTTTCTGTTCATAATCTTGCATAATTCTCTTAAAATGATAAAAAGTGCTTTAAAATTCCTGTCTGATGATACAAGCCCTTATCTTATCAGTAGGCAATTAATCATAGATAACAATGTTGGTTAGGCTGACCCTAATTTCAGTTGTTGGTCATGTGCATAGAAAACACAGAGAACGAACTAGTGTGTACGTGCATATGTATAGTGGTGGCTGTTATTTTAATTACTAGAGAAATGTCTTTAAAATATTAATGAGGTTTCATGGTTATTCTCTACTGTGAATATAAATTTCATTATTAGTAAAGATTTCTTATTACTTCTATTTAGTAAACTGTGTGTGGTAATGTACAATGTACATATTCGTCGGAGGTTAGAAATAATTCATTTATTCACAATCACTTTTTTAACTGTTCTACTTAAGACACTTAAAATGCTTTAACTACTGATTTGCTCTGCTAACATTGGTCTGTATTGAATGTTTCCAGTTCTTCGTCCAGTGTATGTTTTCTCTTGTGACCTCCCTTGCTAACTAGGAACACCTTCATCTGCAATGTGGCATAGTGACTGTTGTGGTGGCATAGCTCATTCTGATGTGGCATTATTTTCTTCCATGACAGTTTGGCATAGTTATTGTGGCACATTGCTTCTAAATGTGGCATTGTTCATCTAAATGTTACATGGGGACTGTAGTGGCATATTTCATACAGTGGCATAGTCCATACTGATGTGGCTTTATTTTCTAGTATTGTGGCGTGATGCTACCAAATGTGGCAAAACTCATCTGAATGTGGCCCAATACTTCACAAGTCAGAGTGGCACAATGCCTATTATGGCACTGTAACTTCAGTTCTATTCGCAATGTTCTGACATTTTCGCCAGTTCATTTTCTCCATATGTTTCGCTGGTGCATCACCATATATGGCATGTGTAAGCTATACATGCTAGAAGGAAGTATTTCCATGCGAATATATCTTTCATTTAAAGTCTTTAGTCCACAAAGACAATGATCTCATTTCATTGAATTAATCGTGAATGTTTTAATAGTTGACTTTGCATTTATGGTCACTGACTTTACAGCGGGTGCTGTGCACTAGTGACTGACTGTACTCGAGTGGCTGTGCACTCTCTTCAGTGGCTGTACTTACTGTAGGCCAATGAAAGTAACACTGACAGTAAATGAAGTCAAGGGCGATCCTGCCAGTACTATCTACCACTAACGAAGTGGTTGTGCTCCTTAGCTGTGTGTGCCTGGCTTTATCTTAGTGTCGGACTGTACAGCTCTAGTCTCTATGTGGGGTGACTCTTTTTCCTATTTAAATTAGATCTTTATATTTGGGTAAGTTACGTATTATCGTACTATTCTACATCTTCGATCATATTAGTAGCATATAATTTTTTAATTACTATCCATGATACCTGCTATCTAATTAAAATACTATTTCTAGTTTTATGCTACATTTCCTAAAGTGCACATTGACTTTATCACTTTCGCTCCATCTGAAACTAGCGCAGTAAGTCACTGTTTCACGATTTCAGTCTGCATCGCTTGCGCAAGACATTGTACAGTCGTAATTTGAAAGCAGACTTATTTCCATGTGATAATGTCAATTGTGTTATTTTCGCCATCTTTATGCTGTTTCAGCTGCTAAAGAATATGAAAGTGTTGGTAGTTAATATATGAAACGGTGATATTTATTCGGGATTAATTTTCCCATTTTACGGTGATGTCGGTTTGTTTGTATGTATGTGCTAGCCTTCGAGGCGTAGTTAGTTACATCACAGCGTGTCTGTGCGTTTGTACGTTTCTCTCACGCGTTCGTTCGTAAGTTTGTATTGCCGATACGGTTGCCTTCTTCTGGCCTAAATTTGAAGTTTTGTTGTGAAGAAATGGGCAATTATGTAATTTATAGAGTTCGCGCACAGTCATTTCAGCGACTCTTGGCAATTATTGCGTTACTATTGCATAGGCAAACATGACTAACGTTAATAATGAAACTTCATTATTGATTGACAATATTTCTTATGTTTATCTATATTTTAATATTTAACTGTTTTATATTATTTATTTAAATTTAATTTTGCATCTGGTGCATTCCATAGTATAGTTTAGTTTCAGCTCGAAATAAACTAGGTTTGCTCCTACGTACATTCCTTTGTGTTTAACCGGCAAGCGTTGGGTTGTCGTTAAGAGGTTCAGCTAGGCCTAATTGTACAGTTAGCTTGGGTAGGTTTTAGGCCTATGTGCTCTGTGGAATGCTCTACAGCCTAACAATGGGAGGCTTACCGGGAAAACCCAACCGAAGAAAATGGAGTCGGTATTCATATGGTTCCCAATTTCTTATATCTTTCAGTATTCTTTTTTAAGTTTCGATCTTAGAGATTAGTTACTAGTGCCAGTGATTAGAATGTTCTTAATATAGCTAGTTGAATAGTTCTCTATACCCATGTCATGTTACTTTTAGGACTAAATGTTTTCAAGTTGGTGAGAAGGGAAGTAGGTTGTGTGGTAGGGATTAGCTAGAACATGGCTAGTGGTGTCAGTTTAACCATTTGAATCTAGAACTGTATTTAGTTCTAGTAGGTGTTTCATAGATGGGGATAAGTTCTATTTTTAGCTGGCATAGCGTTGCTGTTTCAAGGAGTGAACGTAAATACATCTACTCTCACACCAGCTACTTCACAGCTCTCTACTAATACTCTCCTAGAGTTATTATAAGCTCTACCAATTGAAAAGAACAGTACGGTGAGTTACTAATTATCGGTCTGTTTCATATCTTCAGTCATAAGAAAAAAAAATTATTGGTAACCATTACACCTGCAAGTATCATGGATACAAATTTAAAAAAAATTCCTTATTTGACCGAAGATGTGAAACCAACCAATAATTCGTAACTTACCTAACTTTTTTATATTTTTTCATTAATTAACTAAGTCCGAATGTGGTTCTGTGCATCATGAATGTGACCAGTGAAACTGTTCTTTGGGTGTCATTGTTTCCTCTGTATAAAGATAAGCTGCCGAGGTTACTACACCTTACTATCCATATATTACCCTATCAGATCCTAGTCACTAGTAGGGGGCATTGCACTAGGGATTTTAGGGAGATAGGGTTAGTTCCTTGTTATCGGACAGTTTTAGATTTTCGATCATATAAGGAAAAATATTTACCTATTCCTTAAAGTATATACAGTTTTCTTAAGATCGGTAATGTGAAACAGTACGATAACTGAGAAGAACTTTCCTTTTATATTGTTTTTGTTTTCGTGCAGTATTAATTTTGAGCCATCTTAGATCCGTAAATGCGATAGACAACCATGTTATAACTTATAGCTACATAGTAAACTGCTTTAAAACTATACCTACTAGCCATTTTGGCATTTTGAGATTGTTCTGATAAATTATTCCACACATGGAAACTTTACTGAATGTGTTGAAACTAGTGAAATTATCGTAAATTTCCTTCAGTCTGATGGCTTGGTACTTCATCATTGTGGTTATTTAAATACCACTGTATTTATTATTCACTATCTGAGTAAACAGTGACATGTGTATTCGTCCTTACTGCATCCCTCGTCTGATGCCTAGCAAGCAATTCCAGCCCTTGTCTACCAAGGGAAGGTCTCTATTTCTATGGGGCTGACGAGAGGGGTCAGACTGTGCTACACACGCACGTACTAACGTTCTCCTGATCACTGCCCCTATATGAATAAATGAGAATTGCACCCCCCCCCCTTCCTCCTCTTCCTAGAGCCACTTCTCAAAATGGATTCTAGTTGATTGACAGTCTGTTATATCCATTATGAAGGATAACTATTTTTTTCATTTTAGACATATTTCACTATTATTAGTACTGTATCTATGTTACCGATAGATAGCTTATTTCCAAGAGTTTTCATTTAAATTGCTCCATTTCTACAGAAAATTAGATAACTTGAAGGTGCTGCTAAATAATTTTACTGATCAATAGAGCTGTTTGACGAATTTTAGTTTTAACCTCTTTTCTTTTTCAGTTTTATGGTTTTGAAATGTCGACTGGTTCTCCCACCCCTTCGTTGGATTCCTTCAGTGGAACTCCAGCAGGATCATGCATAGACTCTGACCCCACCAGGAGTATGGAGAATTCTCCTCCCGTATCAACCACAAGTGAGTTCATCATATTCACTTTAACAAATCAAACTAAAAATGAGTTTGAACTCTCTCATAACTGTTTCATAATTACAGATTTTTAATTTATGCTTCTTTTTTTCAGGTTCAGTGTTGGGAGGTAATGGCATAGCTTGTTTAACGTGCCCCTACTGTCATGATCCTTTCACTAACCCTATAGTTCTTAGCTGCCTTCACACAGTGTGCCACGAATGTTCCACGAAACTCTACCAAGTTGGGGAAGGTGTGTGCTGCCCTCAGTGTGCACAATTTACAGATAAGCCACCCAACCTGCTCATCCCCGACTACTCAGTCATGAGCCTGCAAGGAACCATTGGTGATGGAGTGTGTGCATTCTGCAGGACGCGTGATATTAACTACAGGTGTATCGATTGCTCAAAGAATCTGTGTCAGCCTTGTGGCAGCAACCACTCCATGGGTTTTGAGCTACACCGCATAATGAATATCTCTGAGTTTGAAAACCGAAAGGATAGGAACGACCAACCCGTGAGATGCATAAAGCACCCGGCGGAAAACATTCAGTTCATGTGCACCTCCTGTAGTGTCGCCGTCTGCAACGATTGCGTCGTCCTAGATCACCCTAGTTGTACCCATAATTCCCTGGAACTCAGACAGGTCGGTAGATCCTTTATGGATAAATTCCATTCATCTCTGGAAATTGGAAGGCAAAGACTTCATGACATGAAGGCTTGCATCAAGAATGCAGAAAGCACCTCCGCCAGGATGTCCTTACAGTACGAAAAAGCTCGTAAGGCACTCGACGAAAGCTACAAGACCAACATCGTCTTAATTGAACAACGCAAGGGGGAATTGGACCAAGAACTGGAGTACAATTACAGTACCAAACAAATGGCCTTGTCTAATTTTGCGGAAAAGGCTCAAAATGCCTTGGAGACTGTGACTCACATTTGTGATTTCGGTGAACGCGTAAAGAGGTACTCTAGTGATACTGAAATACTCATGCACGCTAAGGCTGTTCAGTCGAAGCTGCAAGAAAAACTCATACAGAGCTTGGAAGTTTCTTTCCAGAATGTCAGTGATATTGAGTTCGTACCCTATGTTAGTCAGCAGGATATGAAGAATGCTCTAGGATACATCAGGACTGTTCCTGAACACCAACCTAAGGTAGCTCCTATTGCAAGACCCATCAACAGTATCTGTAGCATGAATTCTCTGAACAACAGCCTTAGTGGTATAAATTTTAACAGCTCTGTAGGTTTGAGTAATGGAGTACCAAGCACTCGCCAGCAGATTACAGCACTTGCCACGCAGCTTGGTAATAATTATCAGCAGCAGCAGCAACAACAGCAGCAGCAACACCAACAATCTGCTTATCAGAATGGTGGTGGTCTGAATATTGCCAGTACAATAGCAGCAGCTCTCAACTCTAATGGCATGGGCGGTAACTGTTTGAATTCAAGCTCCATGGCTAATGTTCACTTCCAGAACATATTGGCTAACAAGCGATTCCAGAACAGTGGAAACGGCTACCCCAACGGTGGGACCAATCTACCCATCTCGGACCTCAACTCGAATTCAAATTACGAGAAATGGAGTTCTGGAGATGCTTACAATACAGATTCAATGAATTTTGGTTTCACCCCCACTGAGAGCATTGTACCTGATGCCAAGTACCTCAGTCTGAACACTTACCCACCCAGGTCTCAATGCAAGCGACAGAAGATGATTTACCACTGCAAGTTTGGAGAGTTCGGTGTTCTTGAAGGACAATTCACTGAACCAAGCGGTGTAGCTGTGAACGCTCAGAATGACATCATTGTGGCGGACACCAACAACCACCGCATTCAAATCTTCGACAAGGAAGGCAGATTCAAGTTCCAGTTTGGAGAGTGTGGCAAGAGGGATGGCCAGCTTTTGTACCCTAACAGGGTTGCTGTTGTGAAGAACAGTGGTGATATTGTAGTCACTGAACGCTCTCCCACACATCAGATTCAGATCTACAACCAGTACGGTCAGTTCGTGCGCAAGTTCGGAGCCAGCACCCTGTGCTACCCTAGAGGTGTCACTGTCGATAATATTGGTCGTATTGTTGTGATTGAGTGCAAGGTCATGAGGGTCATAATCTTTGACCAATTTGGAAATGTGGGTCACCAGTTCAACTGTCCCAATCACCTTGAATTCCCCAACGGTGTCGTTGTTAACGATCACCAGGAGATCTTCATTTCTGACAACAGAGCTCATTGCGTTAAGGTGCGTACAACAATTAGGTAGCCTCACCAAACTGTAAACTGAATTTTCTTAATTTGATTAGATAAATAAAAACTATTTTTTAAGATAACAATGTATAGCCAAGTTCAGAGGTATCGGATGGTTCCACATTTTCGGACACGTTGAGGTTTATAATGATTGTCATTCATCTTATTTATTGCTATCATCGATAGCTACCAATAAAGTTAAATATTTTTTTTCTGATGTGACTGAATGAAAATGTTGGGACGTCCGACGACTCCGAATTGAACCTAGTGATCATCCAAATGACAATAATTTCATGAACTGTTTTTCTTTCTTTGCTAATCCCACTTCATTTTATCAGGTCTTCAACTACGACGGAGTTTTCCTGCGCCAAATTGGTGGGGAGGGTATCACAAACTACCCCATTGGGGTTGGTATCACCACTGCTGGCGAGGTTCTCATTGCTGACAACCACAACAACTTCAACCTGACCCTTTTCACACAGCAGGGTAAGCAGTTGAACGCTTACGAGTCCAAGGTTAAGCATGCCCAGTGTTTCGATGTGGCTCTCATGGACGATGGCTCTGTAGTACTTGCATCCAAAGACTACAGGCTGTACGTGTACAGGTACCTACAGCCACCTCCCCACATGTAAGTGCTACACCAACTATTCTACAGTTAATTCCAGAGAGGGAGCATTTTATTGGACTGAAGAGTTAATTGTTGAAGTCAGGTGAACTAGATTGTTTTAACAAAGGATTTTAAAATAGGGATTTTTAGACTCCAACCACCTTTCCAGTGGAATTGATGAGAAGTTTATTTTTGTTACAAATTTAAGTTTAGAGAAAGTTAGACTTAAGACTCTTAATGTTAATATCAATGTATCATTCATGTGATGGCTGTTGAAAGTAATGTTAATGTAGTTCTATCGCCGGTGCAGTGGGTGCGAGGAAGATATTCGTAATAACCTACTGACAATTATAAATTGTTAAATTTTCTCATTTGGTTTTTTGAAAAGGAAGTTCAATTTTTGACTGTACACTATATAATATGTTTTGAGTTTTACGGGAATTGTTTTAATAATGTTTGTTTGTTTCTGAATTGAGTTTCGTGCGTTTGCCTTAGCTCTTCTTTTTTTGTAGCGTTTGGTCAGTGCACCCATGCACCGGCGGCTAAGTGTACCACCGTGTGGACGGTTCCACACACTACTGTATTTTTGCGGTCTATCCTGTGAAGTGGTACGGATCGCGAGTTAGTGAATTAAGTGTTGCAGTGTGTGTGTTTTGGCTTGAGCTCTCCACAAGGAAACATAGAGAGGAGGTTTGATGTTGTTCTAAGTGGAGGTTGGCAAAGCCTGTTATCTGCACGCTGCTCTATGTTGCAGTGTTTCTCTTCAAATAGTCTATTTTTAATATTGCTGGTTAAAATTGTTAATGTATGTATATTCCTTACGATATCATAGTTACTTGCTAGGCAGACCCCTAGTGCATATATAAATAGAGAAATCTGCACCTAGTCAAAATGGTTACTGTGGAATCATTTGAAATTTTGTTTGTTTTGACTCATTTGTACTAGTGTAAATAAATGCAAGATAGCTACATTCAACACTCTTCCTTTTTTAAGTTTCCTAGTTACTTCTTCCCCTGAAGTCTTCATTAATTCTATTATTTGTTGCTTCAAGTTTCGACAGTTGCATTGTTTTTCACTGAAGATTTTTAGTTGTTCACGCAGGGGTAGACTTTGTTTATTTTTGTTAATTTTTTCATATTTATTTTTGTTTAGTGTTTAACCTTATTCATAAGAGGTGATTTATTTCCTGTTTTTTAGGCTTTTAAGACAGTCCTTTTCAGTTAACTTACACAGCAGTCTGGCCGAATAGTAATCTTGATTTTACAAAATAAAATTAGCTGAAGTAATTGTATATAGTTAATTTTATGGGGATTTGAATAAATTGTGAGGAATGAGAATTGTAGAATTGGTGGATCGTTCAAATTTTAAGAAGTTGAATTGATTGTACAGAAATAAAAAGTGCATTTTCCGATCTCTTGAAAAGGTTGGTCATTGTTTTTGGGTTTAAATTCAATTTTATTTTTTTATCTTGTTTCTGTATGTTAGAATAGATGTTATTAATACAAAGTTGTATTTCATTAGAAATTCCTGTCATTTTCTATACTGTAATGTGTAGATTTAATTGAATTAAGTTTAAGGCAGTTCTTGCCATACCAAATCTATTGCCAGAAATAATTCTTAATGATTTACTTGCTAATTTCTTGCAATGATTTTAACGAAGTCTCCTCTCTTCACTTGTTAAATCATTTACTTCACCGTAGTTGATACACCGCAGGTCTGGATTGACAATCAGGACTAACTTCGTTTGCTAAGATTGGAGAGCTACCAAGTGATACACATACCAGTCATTATACTAATGCTAGAAATACTTAACCGGGGCCAGTGAAATTTTCGAGATTTGTATTCTTTTTCTTGTGCTTAGCTCACCCGATGAAATAGATTGAAACACAGACTACTTTGCAAAGGGTTTCCAGTTATGACCTCCTTTAATCCCTTGATTTAGTCCTAACACAAATTGTTCCAAAGTAGAAGTGTAATGTATCTATATATATATATAACTTAAGATTTGGTATTTCTTTTCTAATCATTTAAATTCGTAAGGTTTAAATTAGAGCTCAACAAATTCTTGAATAAAATATGAACTTGATAATAGTACTCGGTAATTGTGCGAGTTATTGAATGTATTGTATGTTCGTACTGTGGGGTCAAGAGCTGTTGCTATTTTGATTGTCTGTATTATAGTAGATTATTCTGTGTCCTGAAATGGGCACTAGTTGTAATATTTTTTGGGAAGGAGGAAGCTCTCTGAACACGGATACATTAAATGATTAGATTAAATACGCTGCTAACTTAGCCCTGTTTGTCAGCTGTGAAAGCTCTATGCTTATTGGTCAGGAAATTCTGTTTCCCGAGTGGCTACTGAAGGGTCAGCAGCTCTTTTGATTGGCTGGGTGTTCGCTCGGCCACGTAACTCTTCTTTCCAGAGTTAGAGTTTCGAACCCTCCTCCTTGGGTATCGGAACTCCTATTCTCCTACCGTTTGTGACCTTTTCATATCATTTCTTAACTAACAATCATGCCTTAAATGTTCAAGAAGCATTTCTACGTCCAGGCCTAGAATAGAGTGAAGGAAATCCAGCTTTCTTTTGACTGTATTCCAGCGAAAATTCTAATTTGTCGTTAACAAAGAACAGTTTAAAGATTGTGTATGTATGTACTGCTTGTTACTTTTAGAGTGTAAAAGGTTCTATAATGTTTGTTAATTTTGTAGTATATTCATCCCAACGCAATATTCTAGAAATACATACACTATATTAAGTAATAGTCTTCAAATACTCTGAATTAGCAACAATAATATTACTGTAGTTTTCACGTTGAATTTGCATCTTTCAAGTATATGGCTATTTGTAAATGGCTGTCGTTGATATTTTACGCAACGATTAACTTTTTAAAGCGGTTTTCTAACTGAAAATTCATATCAATAATAATCCTACTGAAATGCCTGATTAAGTACTAAGTTTTTGAGATTTAAATTAGCAAGTATCGAAACTTTAAATTTGGCGAGATCAGTTTTTCCCAAATTTGTTGCAAAATCCTCTACAGGTTTTGAAGGGAAGAGAAACTTGTCTTCGCTGTTTGCTTCGTATCATTAGTGAGTGTTTAGAAATTAGTGTTAAATCGCGGTGATGACTTACTGAAAAGCACTAGTTAAAATTACTGAAAGCCTGTGAGAGGCTGGCTAGCATCTCTCTTTCCAATCGGGCTTTTGCCCTAAATCAGTCTGTTGTTCTGTAGGTCCATTGGCAGAAACTCTATCTTTTATACTCGCTACTTGTTAACACTGATCAGTATTATACTCTAGTTGCTCTTCAGAATGTCTCTTCACATCGCTACCGTGTTACTGGATCAAAGATGAGCTTTTTAATCTCTTCAAAAAAGGTTAATGTTAAAGTAAATGTAAGCTTCAGAGGATACCAACCGTTGCACAACGGCAACATTCCAGTTGTTGAGAAGTTTTTTAGTAGTTTTGTTGTAGTGGTGCTTTACTGTAGAAATATCAGCTGAACAAGATGAAACCACCCCTTTTTACTGTTGACAGAAACGTGTTCAGTTGTGAACTTTTTGAGTGGTGTAGATTTGCTTCGCTTTCCTCTTTGAATGTGCTAATTCTAATAACTGGTGGTGGTCGTGTAGCTACTGCTGTTTTATTTAGTTGAAAAGTGAGAGACCCAGTAAGCCTTTTTAAACTACTGTTGATTGTTAACCATGGGTGTGTTAAGTCGAAATCTGTTCTCCTTCTCCAAGAATATCCCTCCTCTCTTACACTTCTCGCAGACTCGTTAGATTGGATGTTCGTAACCTTGTTAATTCTTAGGGAGATCTGTTGAATCTTCTAACTCTAGCCATAGTAAGCTCATACCGTTTCAACAGCCCCGTTTGTAGTAGTTTGTTAACTTTGATGTTGAAATACGACTTGGGCGTGTCTTCTTGTTCAAGTCGAAGCTTCATGAGTTTTATTTTGATATGATGAACCAGCTGTTTATTGAGAAGATATATTATAGTTTTTCACTAACTTGTTAAGAACCTTCACAAAATTTACTCATTAGTTTCTCTAATCTTACTTTTTGATTAGCTTATAATATCGTATATATTAATTACTTTTTCAATGGAATCTAGGAACAATTCCTCGCTTAGTTTGTCAAGCTGATACTTATTTTCCTACTTCTGTTCTATGCTGTTTTTTTGTTGATTACCACTCATTCTTCTGTTAACTTTGCCTTTTTTTTACTATTATTTATTTAAACTTTGAATAATTTCATCACCTCTGAGCAGTGGCTTGTTAACCAGGAGAACTCTCGTACTGTGTACGATGATTTCAGCCACCGTAATCTTAGGAACCTTAATTTATTTTAAGTTATTTGTGTACATAACTAGGGACCATTCCAATATAACGGGATTTCAGTTCTTTAACCCATAGCACAATTTGTGATGGAAAAAGTAATGGAACATGAACTTTCCGTGGGTACAGTTTACTTAATTTAAAATGGCTCAAATTACTAAGATTTCAAGAGTTGTTTCATTTGTTAGAATTAAGTGAAAGATCTGAATCTTAGTAGTGTAAGAATGTGTATTTATTCTCGTATTATAATATAGTTCTGTGATTTTTTTAGTTTACATTCTATTGCTCTTTTGACCTATTTATTTTTGATATTTGAATTTGCTGTCCCAATCTTTTTTTTTGTTCTATATACGGAGTTCATGTTGAGTATATATATTTGTTTATTTTTGGAATGGTCCTGGACCTTATTGTAATCTATTGATGTTCCATTTTTATGAAATTTATGGAAACTAATCTGTAGAACTTTGCTCAATTGAGAACTTACTAATATGGAAACGTTTCTAAATTTATTCCTCTATTAAGTTTCTGGTTCTAAAATGTTTTCGATTTTTAATTTTTGTTATACTAGTTATTCAATAAACTATTTTGTTCTTAAATGTCTTTATTCATCCTTGATATTAAATACAAGAAATATTTTTTCACTAAATGGTTAACCATGGAACGATTGATCTTTACTCGAAATCTGTGATTTTTATGGTTGTAAGATCTATTTAAGCGAAATCAATGATAATAATGACACATCTAGTTTTATAACAATTTATTAGCTATTCTGCATAAATCTAAACCTCTAGTGAAATACATGCGTTGTTGCATCAAATTTCTATTCCTATAAGTGATGTTTCTAGTGTGTTGCAGCAGCGATTGTAAATGGGCTCAGTCTCCCATTTTTGGTAGATGCCTTCATCGTTGGCTTGGAAGACCTTTGAGTTCTCTGACAGAGGTTGAAAGCACCCTTTTGTTGCCTGTTTTTAATTTTGTGTTTTTATAATTTTTAAATTTTTTGTTCACTCCATCATCTCTGAAACTTTTTTACTCAAATCGTACTGAACCAAGTCTATAGACTTAATGGGGGTTGGTCCTACAGAAATTTTTTAGAAGCTAATCTGTTTAGTTGTAAATTACCTAGATCGTCTGATAAGCTTTTTTTGAATAACAATCTGTTTTTTTTTAAACTTAAAGAAAATTCGAAATGAAAAAAATATAAGTTACAGATTGAAATTCAAGAAAAGCTCATTAGACGATCTAGGTAATTTCGAGCTTAACATAATAGCTTCTATAAATTTTTCTGTAGGACCAACCCCCATTGAGTATAGACTTAGACTTTCCGTGGAGGGGTCTAAACTTTATTCGGCCCTCACGGGGAGGAGTGCCCTAAAATGAAAAATTTACAAGATCAACTTCAAAGATTTGGAACATTCTACACCTTTTGTCAAAATCTCAGCTCAATCGGACGAGTATTATTGGTAGCTAGCAAAAACAGGAGACTATCCCCTTAAATGGTTTTTTAAATTATGCGTCAATATTTGAAACCAAACTGGTCGTTCCAGGGTTACAATTAATTGGGGTGGATGATTAAAACAAGACTAGAAATAGTAACATTTTATAAAATATTTCAATATTTACAACGGTTAGTAGAGAAACAATTTTTAAATAAACATACACAAATTAATTTAGAATGTCTTAAGGTGAGTTATTTGTATGAGAATATGAAGAGATTATTGCACATTAGGTAAGGCACTTTAGGATTATTTTAATATTGGTAGAAAAGTAAATTAATTAAACGTACATAAAATTGTGACAAACTCCTAACATGATCGTGATTTATACAGAAGTTAATCAAATATATACAGTTTAGAAATATATTATCTGTAATAAATAATATCTATCTACATCAACAATTATCAATGTCACAGAAGATCTCTTGCAGTTACATGGATTATACGTATATCTAACTATAAATAAGCCAATAAAATAAGCAATTGTCCATTAACAGAATATATGAATAGAAAATAATTATTTTTTGGAAGAGCAACTGATTTTTCATGGGTAGTTCAAAATAAAAGAATGATCTTAAGTTGAGATTTAAAGCAAGAAATTGTCTTCGTAATAAATTAATCTTTAACTCTTAGGGCCCGGCCCTTCACACTTGGGTTTCTCAACGCCGCCTTTGAAAAAATGCTTTCAGTTTAATCATTCCCAAAAAAGAAACTTTGCTAAAGCTTTTAGATAATTAAAAAATGGTCTGGGAACACAGAAATTTAGTAAGATTTGAAAATAGGAAACTGAAAAATTAGCACAGATGCTAATCTACCTCTAGGTATCGGCTTCTATCAATACTGATACAATAGGTACAGTTCACAAATTATTTTTGTATCTATATATATAGTTTTTCCATTTAATTTTCTATAGTTGATACATAATCATCATAACTAATATTTGACAATCCGTGAAAAAATAATAAGAGATTGTCAAATTTAACCTACATTTTCAAAAAATGTCAGAATCATAAAATCGATAAAGTTTCAATTACCAAATACCGGATGGAAATTTCAGTAGATTATTAAAAAATGTATATAATATGACCATTAAAATAAATCCATGGTGAAGGGAACACTTTTTATAATAGAAACCTATTGAATTTTTCATCCGGTTTTACCCTACCTACATATAAAAGTTCAATATATATATCTATTCCTAAAATGTCATGCAGAAATCAATATCTTTAATAAAGATGACAAAACAATATGAAAGAATCCTTTAAATTCCACCTGGTGTAACAGATCTGTGACTAGTTACCTACCAATAATCTAGTCAAAGTGACTAGTTACTTACTGATAACCTAGTCAAAGTGAACCATGTTTTATTAACCAGAAATAACATACAGAAGAAAAGTTCTTCGTGTACCATCACCCATTGAGTAACTAAAAGTGTAGCTACCAGTACTTCCCCTAGTGGTACCCTAGTAGGCTAGTACCAGTACCTCCCCAAGTGGCAGCCCCGTACCTTCTAAAGTGCCAGGTTTGTGTCAGCTTTTGGTCATCTGAGAGAATATCTGAAGAGTGTCCTGTTTGATCCAAGAGTGGCCAATGTTGGGGGAGGAAGAGTCCTCTTTGCTCGGTTCTATTGGCTGAAAAGGAACAAGGAAATGTTAAAAAAAAACTGCACATGAACACTTAACTAAAACAAGTGATTGCGAACCTTTATTCACGGATCTGTTCGGACTGGCAAACGCGTTCGGAGATTCATACTCAGATCGACGTCATTAAAGATTCAGACTTCCGTGAGTCGTAATTTGTTTTTTTAATCTTAACCTTTTCTATGTAATAAATAATGTAGAAGTCTATAAAAAACACTTTTTATTCAGAGAGCTTTAAATTTAGAATAGAAATGATTAAAATTTAGGTTTGGAAATGTTCACAAGGTATCAGAATTAAGATTCGGAGGTTTGTGGACGAATGATCAGAATAAATATTCGTACAAAGAAATTCCAAATTCGGGTTTACTATTCGGATCACTATTTAAGATTCATGCGCCCACTTCTGACTAAAACAAATTTAACAAATTTGAATCATTATGGTAGGAACCCTGGGTAATATTTTCTATAAACACTCCTTGTTTTCTATGCAGTGATTTTCAGGGGCGACTAAGGTACATTTCAATTAATCGAACATTCCGCACTTTCGACAAGTGGTGAGTCAGTGGCCAAAATAATATCGCATCTTGCGGGACGCTCAAATCCTTATTATGTCTCCACGTGACTGGCAATCTAGCGTTAGTTCAATGGAGAAATGATATAACTGAAACAAAATAAGGTTTTACACAGTCTTCCTTAGCGTCCTGCAATCGCTGCAACACTTCCTCTCTCTAGAGTAGTTTATCATAACTCTATGACTGAAACAAAATAAGGTTTTAAGCGTCCTGCAGTCGCTGCACAACTAGCACTCTCTAGTATATAATATCATTACTCTATGACTTTCGATCATATAAGAATTTTTTTTATTGGTATTCATGATATTTATTTTTATTTTTAGTAGGGGTTTAACGTCTGCTTCGGAACCAAAGGCCATATCGCTGACGTCAAAAGGAAATTAAATACAAAGGACTGGAAGAAGCAGTCAGAGAGAAAAGTGGCTCCATGAACAAAGTCACTCACCACCGTCGGTGACAATGCTCATGGATGCAGAAAAGCTACTCCGTGAATGCAGTCACTTACCAAGGAATGTGACGAAACGGGACACAAGCACCGGTGGCTGCACTCACGGATGGAAGAGGAAAATGAAGAGGTGATAGTAAATGAAGCCTACGAGCCTACCTAAAGCCCCGTCCAGACGGTCAAATTTTTCAGAGAAGTGACAAACTTAATGACAAACTAAATGACGATAACTTCCTAGCGTCAGCAAACCGTCAAACTTTTCATCAGTTTTTTTATTCTAACATGTTGGATATCGTCAGCAAAAAGTTTGTCAAACTATTTGCTGACGATAAAGTTTGAAGTATACACTGACTTTCCGGCAATAATATTTTTTTATTTGCGCGTCATTTTAGTTTATTACAGCTAGGTACACCTACAAAAACCTCATTTTTTCAAACTTAGTTAGTATCTATCTAGTTACAATGGCTGACGACAGACTCTTTAATACTTGGTTGTATTAGATCTAAGTTATAGGTAGGCTACCTATACGTTGTGAATTGTTTTCTATGATCTATTTTTGACTATCCTTTTCAAGACGATATTTTGTCATTAAAAACAAATTATTTTTTCTGGTTTCTTACTGTTCTAAATTTAAAAAATATACATACCAAGTTATATCATTTTTTTTCACGATATATAACATTAATTTTGACGAAACTGACGCCAGTGAACCTCAATCTTTTGGCGAGAAAATTTGACCGTGTAGACACTCCTTGAAAACTGACGATAAGTTTGTCATTAAGTTTGTCACTTCTCTAAAAATATTTGACCGTCTGGACGGGGCTTAACACAAAATCTAAGACCTCGTAGTTGAAGAGCATAACCCTAGCGCTATCCTCTAAAACTGCAAGTAGCGTTAATATTCATGATAGCTACCTGCAGGTATCATGAATACGAAACAAAATAAGGAGTAAACTAAAATATAAAATATTTGCACTTTTTGTAAAAAAAATGTCAATAATGAGTTAAAAACTTGAGAGAATTAATTTGACTGAAACGAAAAAAGTTTGTTCGAAGGCTTACTGCCTCTAGAATATTTTATCTTGTATGATCGAAAATGTGGAGGAGTTCAATAACTCGAAACTTCCCTAACTAGCTCTTAGGGCCCCTTCACACTTGCGTTTCTCAACGCCGCGTTGAAAATACTGCTCATGGCAAAAAGTTTAGCTGCAATTCATTTTAACGGAGCTCTTCACACTTGCGTTAGAAAAAACGCAGCATTTTTTCTAACGCAAGTGTGAAGGGCCCCGTTAAAATTAATTGTAGCTAAACTTTTTGCCATGAGCTGTATTTCTAACGCGGCGTTGTGAAACACAAGTGTGAAGGGGGCCTTAGTCCCCTTTCACATGGACGTTTTTCTTATGCCGAAACAAAGAAATTGGTGCATGAAAACACGCTACGACTGAATAAACGTGCGTTTTTGTATGTCCCTTAGATTGAGCGTTCATCATACTGCATTTTTATTGAAAAAATATGCCCCGTGTGAAAAAAGCCTTATACGTTAATAAGTTTAATATGTTATTTTATTTATTGTAATGTTCCTCACTCTTTGACTCTTCATTTGCTGTCTCAGCATATCGTGCACTGCAGGTTGGTAGGGACTGAAGACGATAGCGTGGGGGTCATCTATGTCACTTGGCTCATCGTACAGACTCTGGAGACTCTCACTCACACACGCACGAACACGGCGCAAGAAAAGGTCCTCGTCACTTTCGTAACTGTGAAAATAAAACAATTAAAAAAATATTTATGGCATTTCCAAGTTATCGGGAAAGTCTAATTATCGGTAACTAATTCATTTAAATGAATAAATATTCATAATTAAAAGTACCGAGTAATTCCACATCATCTGCAATAGCTATAAGAAGTCATTAGTACATTTTCATTCATTGCTATTCACTTTTCTCTTATCTGACTGAAAATGTGGAACAGTCAAAAAACATGGAACTTACTCTATTTTGTAATAATAATGGATATATATTAATTTAAATGAATATTTAGAACTAATTTATGAACTGGGGTATAGATACTCCCCATGGGAAAACCTCAGACGAGGGTATAATTTAATTTAAACTAAAATAAAGTAAATCGGTACTGATAAATTTATAGGAGAAATGATCTTTAAGCAAAATCATACCCTATGTATAGAGCTGTACTTCATCTCTGCTATTCATGAATTTATAAATACAGTGTGTCCCAAAAAAGAAAGGAACATAACTTTAAATTAGTATATTTCAAGATCTAATGAAGATGGAGTTATCTTCCAAGTATCATTTTGATTCTTGAGCTCTTCTCGATCCACAGTTGAATTTTTATAAGGTTTAATTCATTTTTGTGAATGTTATAACGATTTTATTGAGGGGTGGTGACAATGGCATTGCGCAGATGGTCAGAAAAAGGTAAATGAAGGTAAGTTCAAACATAAAAACTATCTACATTAGACAACAACCCCATTAAGAAAACAGAATTATTTTCAGGTTTTTTAAAACATTTAAATAACTACTCCTTTTATAAAATATTGACAATATGGAGAAATGTGATTATGAACAAAAAAGAAAGGCACAAATTTAAATTTTAGCTAGAGTTGTTCAAGCCACCCCTACAAAATGAAAGTCAGAGTATAATCATATTAATTTCCACGGTGATAAAGTCGGTCAAAGTTAAAATTAGGCAGTTATTCCGTGGAGCATACTGCGAATATTAGGATTAATTTCTACAATGTTCATGTAAAATGCAGTCTCCCCAATAATAAATTTATATCATCTTCCACAGAACGAGAAAAAGAAACAATTTACGAAATTTCTAAGACGTACAAAAACTGCTTCAAGAGGTTGATGTTTTACTTTCATGTTGTAGGTGTGGCATTTTAAGTCATATTCAATAATTCGACTGATAGAAGGATTTCAGATATTTAATCCAATTCTCCTAACTAATACCATTTCTATTTATAAAAAGGAGTTGCGGAACAAAATTGTTTTATCTTCTTGTTACTTGAACGACTCTTGTTAAAATTGAAACCGTGCCTTCATTTCTGTACTCAAACACATCTCTCCAGATTATTAATATTGAATATTATTAAAGATTAATAATTAATTAATTATTAATATTTTAAAACCTGTAAATGAATCTGTTGAATTAATGGTGTATTTTGTCTAAT
Source organism: Caprella mutica (assembly GCA_947561585.1). Taxonomy (NCBI): domain Eukaryota; kingdom Metazoa; phylum Arthropoda; class Malacostraca; order Amphipoda; family Caprellidae; genus Caprella; species Caprella mutica. Next base: position 85,799 of record CANNZV010003482.1, read on the forward strand.
AAAGATAGTTTTAATGTTTGAACTTGACGTTATCGTTCGTTTTCTGACCATTCGAGCAAAGTCATTTTCACCACACATCAATAAAATCGTTATAACATTCACAAAAATGTAAAACACTTCATGAAAATTCAACTGTGGATGGAAAAAAGTTTAACAAACAAAATAATAATGGGGAAAAAAAACTGTATCTTCAATAGTTGATGATATATACTTTTTCTTCCATTTTCTTCATCAACTATTGAACTAGTTTTCATCAACTAGTTTTCTTCCGTTTTTTGGGGACACCCTGTAGAATAACAAACCCCGATGAACACAAGAGAGAGTCAACTCACAGCACGGCTGCCTCGGGGTTCAGAGGACTCGATGTCTCTATTTTATGGAATGCTCTCCTCATGAAGAGGAGCAGGTGGTAAATGTGGTTGATTCCTCTCCTCCACTTGTGGTTGAACCCCCTACCCACATCCATCTCACCAGTGTCGGGGGAAACAAGGGGGTGGAACACGCTAGAGGTGAAAATCACTTTCTGAAAAGCAAATTAACTTTACAATACTGAATTTTAAATAATTCAAATAAATTTATAAAAGAAAAACTAAATAAAAAAAATTAATCAATTTTCATTATAGCTAAATGGTATCCATGATACTTGCAGGTATCATGGAAATATTAATTATTGAATATTGTTTTTTTACGTGGCCGAAAATGTGGAACAGACCGATAATTAAGAACTTACCCTATCCCAGAAAAGTAAAATTTATAGGTGCAGGTATCATGTTTCCAATAAAATTGAATAATTATATAATTTTTCTTATAAGGCCGAAGATGAGAAACAGACCGATAATTCGTGATTTACCCTAATTGCTGTTCTTTCTTTAGCATTTTTTACAGAAAAAGTCTGCCAAAAATTTAGGCAGTAGCACTCACCGGCACGGGACCATCGGGAAAGTTTTCTGGTATGTAGAGTGTGAATCTGAAGACTCCTTCTTCGTAGTCTCCAACACGTATGAAAATAACGCCAAACCAAACTGAAAAAAAGTAAACATTAAACTAGTGCAAGTTATAGGCATAATGAAAAATATAAAGAAAACAATTAAACCATGAAACTGAGTTAAATTTGAATCAAGAAGACATCTAGGGATAGGGTAAGTTCCTAGTTATCGACCAGTTCCACATTTTCGACCATATAAGAAATTAAAATAAGGATTAAAATTTAACTAAGTGATATGACTTTTTCTTATAAGATCGAAAATGTGGAACTGGTCGATAACTCGGAACTTACCCTAAAGTTACTTATTCAGTCATAAGGAATAAGAAAATTTAATTGATAAATCATGAAACGTGACGTCACTGTTGAAAGTTTCCTAATTTAATACCTATATTCTAGGTATATTTAACTAGGTTAATTATATTATAGTAGGAAGTATTATTCACCTAAAGGACTTTTAGCAGAGGGTATGACGTACACTCCCTGGACTCTCTCAGTCTGCAGTAATTTGCTGAAAAGAAAAAAAAGTTGAGAAATAGACACTAGGGACACATTTCTAACCTTAGATAGAAACATAGCAAATGGCGTACAGGGATTGAAGTACACTACAGTGGTACACACGTACCCAAGTGTACCCACGTACAATACACGTGTAACCACATACAATACACGTGTAACCACATACAATACACGTGTAACCACATACAATACACGTGTAACCACATACAATACACGTGTACCCACGTACAATACACGTGTACCCACGTACAATACACGTGTACCCACGTACAATACACGTGTACCCACGTACAATACACGTGTACCCACGTACAATACACGTGTACCCACGTACAATACACGTGTACCCACGTACAATACACGTGTACCCACGTACAATACACGTGTACCCACGTACAATACACGTGTACCCACGTACAATACACGTGTAACCACGTACAATACACGTGTAACCACGTACAATACACGTGTAACCACGTACAATACACGTGTAACCACGTACAATACACGTGTAACCACGTACAATACACGTGTAACCACGTACAATACACGTGTAACCACGTACAATACACGTGTACCCACGTACAATACACGTGTACCCACGTACAATACACGTGTACCCACGTACAATACACGTGAACCCACGTACAATACACGTGTAACCACGTACAATACACGTGTACCCACGTACAATACACGTATATCCACGTACAATACACGTGTACCCACGTACAATACACGCGTACCCACGTACAATACACGTGTAACCACGTACAATACACGTGTAACCACGTACAATACACGTGTAACCACGTACAATACACGTGTAACCACGTACAATACACGTGTAACCACGTACAATACACGTATACCCACGTACAATACACGTGTACCCACGTACAATACACGTATACCCACGTACAATACACGTATACCCACGTACAATACACGTGTACACACGTACAATACACGTGTACACACGTACAATACACGTGTACACACGTACAATACACGTGTACACACGTACAATACACGTGTACACACGTACCTACGTATAATACACGTATAACCACGTACAGTACAGTGATATACACGTGTACCCACGTACGATACACGTGTACCCACGTACAATACACGTGTAACCACGTACAATACACGCGTACCCACTTTCACTACATATGTACAGTAATGATTTACTCTAGTAGCTAAACATCATGAGCCAATTCCAAGATTTTAGAGCTCCATACCTACTAATAATAACTAATTATTAAATATTAATAACCCATTCTCTCGACTCACTACTCTGCCATCATCGAGTTCTCAAAGAAGTATGGGTGGTAGGCGTGGTTCCCCTTGGGGGTGGAAGTTTTTCTGTCTATCATCTTACTGGCCATGGACAGCTGCTGGTCAAAGTCTGGCACAGAGGGCAGCACCTGCAATGAATAGAATAACACTAGAACATTGGGAGATACAATGTTAGTAAATGCATGCTGTAGAAGGAAAGGATTTTTGCCATGAATTAGAACTGTTCGGATAATCAAAAAAATATTCTTAAATAAAATTTTTTAAATATTTTTTTTTTATTGAAATATATTGTGTTATTCAAGCAAAAATTTTTAATAAATAACTTTGAACCTAACTGAATACAAATGGTACTATTAATATCTATTTTTATTTTAAAATTGAAATCAGTGTAATTTTTTTCGTGATCAAAGTAATAATTACTTACCTTCCTGACACTGGGGGTACTCCCACTCCTTCCCCCGGTGGAAGAGGAGTCATCATCACCAGTGAGTGGGGGCAAGGAGGAAAGCAGATCCCGCCTGTCTTTGGGCCCGAGACCATCGGGGCCCCCAGCATCGCTCAACTGAAGAGAAAAGAAAATAAATTGAGAATTATTTACCATAGCAAATGTTGAGTAAATTATCAGTATTCGAATTGTTTCACATTTTCAGTCATAAAAGAAAAACATAATAATTTAACATTTTAACAGGTAATTTTATTATTAGTATCTATGATACCAATAAAAAGTTAAAATGGTTAAATATATTTTCTTATAGGATCGAAAATGTGGTTCGTTCGATAACTCAGATTTTACCCTATTTCTACAATTTTGAATGAAATGGATTTGATTTGAACCAATACATAGATAATACTTCCAACTTAAATTAAACAGCACATATACTTTTCTATAAACATAAAATAAAATGTAATATAATTACAAAAAAATGTATTTACAAAAGAATTGGGATACTGTAGTATATTTCTACCATCGAAATACCTTAACAAATAATTTATCTTCAAATAATATGAAGAATAGGTTAAAAAAACACTCCCTCTCTCTCACCTCCCTAAAAGTTACATCATTGGCAGCGATATAGAAACAGCAGTACGAGTACACATTCATCTAGAAACACTTAGTGCGACCACTTAGCGTCTGAGACACTTAGTACGACCACCGAGACACTATTTATAGCAACAACCAATGAACGACAATGAAATGCACAGTGTGATCCACACACTCTAGTTTGAAAATTTAGAATATTAACGAAGTCTTACCGATGATATAGGCCATAAAATAAAGATACAGAATAATACACGAATGTATAATTAAAAAAAAAAAATTATGGGTTTCATGAAACTCCTTCAATGTACTCAAATATATACATTTTAACTCAACATTCATCATATGCACATTAATTCAAATAATAACAGACTACTGTCTGTGGATCACACGGTACAAACTGAACGCTAAAAGGTGGTTATGTTCTCAAAGCACACAGGCACACTTTCCGCAACGGGCAGTGTCTCAACAATGAGTGACATGGGGAGAGAAAAGAAAGTATGTCACAAGCACCAAATGCGACACAGAACATTTTAGACATTTAATGGTAACGAATATGAGTAGGGTAAGTTACGAATTATCGGTCAGTTTCACATCTTCGGTCATATAAGAAAAAACAATTTTTATTTGGATACCAGTAAAAATATCTAATTACAATTATAATTTAATTTTAATTGGTATCCATGATACCTTCATGCAGGTATCATGGATACCAATTAAAAAAAATATAATAATCATAATATCGTTTTTTTCTATATGACCGAAGATGTGAAACTGACCGATAATTCGTAACTTACCCTCTATGGATACAGTATTGAAAAGCTTTACGTATCACTGATGTATGAAAACTCATTCATTATGTCTCATTCATTTGAATCTCATTCAAGATGTGACAGAGTGCCAAACATTACTACTGAAACTGTGTCGACTAACCACGTGAACGACCGACTCTTAAGAAAAATAAAGAAATGATTATTGTACCAGAAAAGAAAAAAAAAGAAATGATTATTGTACCAGAAAAGAAAAAAGAAAAACTAATAAAAATAAAGAAATGATTATTGTACCAGAAAAGAAAAAAGAAAAACTAATAAAAATAAAGAAATGATTATTGTACCAGAAATGAAAAACTAATAAAAATAAAGAAATGATTATTGTACCAAAAAAGAAAAAAGAAAAACTAATAAAAATAAAGAAATGATTATTGTACCAGAAAAGAAAAACTAATAAAAATAATGAAATGATTATTGTACCAGAAAAGAAAAAAGAGAAACTAATAAAAATAAAGAAATGATTATTGTACCAAAAAAGAAAAAAGATAAACTAATAAAAATAATGAAATGATTATTGTACCAAAAAAGAAAAAAGATAAACTAATAAAAATAAAGAAATGATTATTGTACCAGAAAAGAAAAACTAATAAAAATAAAGAAATGATTATTGTACCAAAAAAGAAAAAAGAAAAACTAATAAAAATAAAGAAATGATTATTGTACCAGAAAAGAAAAACTAATAAAAATAATGAAATGATTATTGTACCAGAAAAGAAAAAAGAGAAACTAATAAAAATAAAGAAATGATTATTGTACCAGAAAAGAAAAACTAATAAAAATAAAGAAATGATTATTGTACCAAAAAAGAAAAAAGATAAACTAATAAAATAAAGAAATGAAGTTAAAGAATACTTACTACATTTTCTTTAAAGATGGGTAATGTGGAACCGTCTGACAACAGGCAATTTACTCTTCATCCCTAATATATTGACCATTATTACAGTCATTAGAGTTATTTTTTATATTGAAACTATTCTTCATTTCACCGAATATGATACATGTAGGCAAAGCTCTTACAGCGTACGATCTGTGAACGTACACCCCCCTACAAAGGACAAAAATTGTTCGCTCTACCGGACTGCAGATCACTATAACGACCTCTTTAAATTGTATTGTTTAACATATTTTTTTTTCCGTCTACCAATAGTACCTAACATATATTATATTGAGAGGTATTGCAATTTGCAAAAATTACAATCAACACTTAAATGTATTGTTTTCAGATTTTTAAAGTATTTTGATCTAGTTACCCATTCCCTGTAAATTTCTTTGATTAGAAAAGTTCAATAGAAAATGAAAATAAGAGACCATAGATATTTATTTATTCATGATTTGATACATTGATTTCAAGGGGTAATAATTCATGACAACTTCATTTATTTCACTAAACTGGTAACTGGATATTGACCAATCGTCCCACCAAGTTTCATGGAATATTGTTCAATACTTGAGTTATAAATGACCTTGACCTTTGACCGAATTGCACCCAAAATTCTACCAGATGGTTACTGGACATTGACCAATCGTCCCATCAAATTTCAGACAATTTGTGGTTCAATACTTTTTGAGTTATAAATGACCATGACCTCGACCTTTGACCGGGTCGCTCCCAAAATTCTACCAGCAGGTCACTGGACATTGACCAATCGTTTTACTAAATTTTAGGCAATTTGGTTGAACACTTTTTAAATTATGCGAATAACAAGATGATAAATAAATGCCGGGTAAAATAGAACCTTCTGCAAATTTGCGAAGGTAACAATACTCACTCTATCTACCTTACTCACAATCTGTACTCACCGTGACATACCTAAACTGGAATCGAGCCTCCAGTAGTTTAAATTTCCGGTGGGTGTTGCCTATTTTGCCGGTAAGAGGGGGCGGTCCCCCCAGACACTCACCCAAGGGGGGCTAATATCCCCAGAAACACACCCTAGGGGGCGGTTATCCCTTTCCCCCACTAATTACAACACAATAGTCACTTAATCACATTATTTTACTAACGAATTTCTCTTCAGTTCTTCACATCAAATTATATAAAATAGTCCATTAAGCATTTACAGAACTATGGGAAAAACATGAGTTAGTATATAATAATGGTTACATATTTAAACATTTCTTACAGCAATAAACAGTGTAACAAATACATTTATATATATCTTTTAAATATAAATTAGATATATAAATACCTACTTAAATTATTATTCAAGTTTTTTAAATATACATCAACAATAACAATTTTTTAAATAAAAAATATGTATTAGAACTTCATCTACAATAATAACCAATAATAATAGTTCTACATAACCTACAGTAGGAAGTGTACTAACAAAAGGTGTGTTGCAACAACACACGCAACACACCACACTAATTACACACTGTATAACTGTGTTGATTGTACGAGAGTAGAAAGTGAAGAAGATGCTATCAATATTCAAAGAGGTGTTATACCCTCAGTAATACACTTGTAGATGTGATAGATAGGGTGAAGGATTTTAATTACGAGATATGAATCAAAAATAGAGGATGACAATTTCAATAGGATATGATTATAAAAAAATAGCAACTTTTTATCTTTGGATTTATTTATTCGAGTTTTCTCTTGATATTGAATACATTTTAATATTTTGATTAGTTTTTACTAATAACTTCATAAAATTCTCACCCAGTATTTAATTCACATCTGGTAATTGAAACTTTACTCTATGCTATACCTCGTAGGCTAACTAGAATATTCTCATGAAAACTTTGAATAAGTGAAAAAAAAAAGATAAGTTTTAAATTGAACCTATTCATTGCATATTTTATGAAAAAAATCTATTTAAATAAAAAAGGTGCACAACAAATATTATTTTATGAAAAAAAATCTATTTAAATAAAAAAAGGTGCACAATAAATATTATTGAATGAAAAAAAATCTATTTAAATAAAAAAAGGTGCACAATAAATATTATTTTATGAAAAAAAATCTATTTAAATAAAAAAAGGTGCACAATAAATATTATTTTATGAAAAAATAAACTATTCAGAGAATAAACATGCACAATAAGAAGATTTCATGAAGCTGAGTTCTTTAAAGGAAGTGAAACTAGTTCAAACAATCACGTGAGCACATGAACAAACACTGATTCTTACGAAGAACATAAGGCAGACAGGAAAAAAAACATACAGTAAACAGTTAGACAGATTAACCCTCACGCTACAGTCAGTACTTTAAAGTACAGTTTGTAGTCGGTACTTTAAAGTACAGTCTACAGTCGGTACTTTAAAGTACAGTCTACAGTCGGTACTTTAAAGTACAGTCTACAGTCGGTACTTTAAAGTACAGTCTGTAGTTTGTACTTTAGAGCACCAAGTGGTCTAACAGTCTAATTACATTCAGAATCAGGTTAAAACGATGTAGGATATTTTAGAACACAACTGTGACATATAAAATTAATATTCACACGGCTACTCAGAGGTGAAGTTATGGTGGGGCCATAGAAGATTAAGGTGGGGACTAAAATTGACCCGTTCAGTCCTATCACCTACTCCATATGTCAAATGAAAAAATTAATCGTGAAAAATTACTGATACTAATTAGAATGAACAGACGGTAAATTTGAATTACCAGATCGAAGGGGTGTTACAAACACATTTATAAAGGGACAACAAGTTTCAATTCAGTTCTCTAGATAGAGCTAGCAAAGCACACTGCATCTAGCGTAACACGCTCCAGTGACTATTGGGACAACACAGTCTGTTTATTCGGTTACGCTCTTTCCTTTGGACTGATGGACCTAACGGTATCGGAAAGTGGGGAAAGAGGGGTGTATGGGGAATGGGGAAGAGTGAATGGGGAGAAGGGGAATTGGAGAGCGTTTTATGAGGCATCATAAAAATGAAGTAAGTAAAAAAATTGAAATTAAAAACAATATATATTTAATTCGGTAAATTTAGAAATCGATTATTACCATTTTATATGGAAGCTTAATTTGATATGATGCATTGAATTCTGTGCATAGAATATAAATAGCTTGTTCGTATTTTTATAGTTACATGAACTTTTAATGAATAAACTGGTTTCAAACTTTCAATATAGATAGATATATATTTATATAAGAGAAAATTAATAACAAATTAAATATTTAAAAAAATGATAACGGTTGCAACAACTAATGTTTAGTAGGGTAAGTTCCTAGTTATCGATGGCTTCCACGTTTTCGACCAAGTAAGAAAAATATGATTATTATTTAACATTTATTACACCTTTTTTTCATACATGATCGAATATGTGGAACTGACCGATAACTCAGAACTTCCCCATTCAATCAAATGTCAGTGCATGCAATCATTTTTCCCCACATTGACTCTTATTGGGCTCATTTCCTTGAGCAAATTGACCTTCCCTGTAATATAAAACATTAAATTCAACGATTATTTGTCGATAGAAATCCTTTCCGTTCCAGTAAATTACAAAAAAAGCCATTGTTAGAAAATTAAGTTTTTATTCACTCGAAAAATTTATTTATTACTATTTTTGATTTATTTTTATTATGGTTTTTCGAATAAAATGAGTCAAATTTGGGTAAGTTACATGTTTTCGGTCGGTTTCACAATTTAAATATAAATTATCCAATATATATTATTTAATATTTATTTTAATTAATACCTATTATACCTACATGTATCATGTACACTAATTGAATCAAATATAATAAATTATATTTTTTCTTATATGATCGAAATTGTAGTGTTACTATATTTTGGAAATTACCCTACATTGTATATATTATATCCCTTACAGAAAGTACGAATGAGCACAAATATTATTAGTAGAAAAATAACAGACTATAAAACTCTACTACAAACTTGTTAAATTTAGTTACTATTGGAATTTAGACCGGAAGTAGCACTGATGTGTTGAGAAAGTTACTTTGGAGGCGTATAGGGGAAACATTAAGGGGAAACAAAGTACATATACTGAGAAACGGGGAAACTGAGTACATAATGACAAACAGTGAAACAAGAACTGTGTAGAGTTAAACATCAACATGATGAGACTTTATGGTCTGCAGGAACTTCCTCATTTTCATTAAAATTAAATGCGAATATTGCTATAAAATTACAAATAAAAAATAACTCATTGGAATTGTAAATAACAAAAAATTCATTAAAATTGTAAATTTAAATATTTCTTTGAAATTGTAAATAATTTTTTTAATATCAGAAATATTTTTTTTAATTATAAATAAATGAAAATAAAATTATGAATGAACAAATATTTAAAATTATACAAAAAATATTTAAAATTATACAAAAAATATTTAAAAATTATACAAAAAATATTTAAAATTATACAAAAAATATTTGAAATTATACAAAAAATATTTAAAATTATACAAAAAATATTTAAAATTATACAAAAAATATTTAAAATTATACAAAAAATATTTAAAATTATACAAAAAAATTATCTTTAAAATTGAGAATGAAGAGTTTCTCAGTTAAATAAGAATGCAGTTCTAGAACGCTAAAGAGTCAATAACCAGAAGTAAGTCTTTTGAACCAGTTAGCACCGGTCTGCAGTTTAGGACTATACAGTCTCCAAACCACACGCATCCGGTTAGAGCTTCACACTCTACATGATGCACTTCAACAAAATGCAACTTATTACAAATTGCAAGAGTTCTATAGCACAGTCTAGAGTTAGGTTTATTTAGCTATGGTTATCCCATTACATGACTTTTCACGAGTATAATGCAAGGCTGTAAATCGTTCACAAGTTATGGCCATTATTTATATGGATTTTAACCCATTTTGCGGTCATCGCTTTCTGAATGGTAATCACGGGGAGAATTATAGCATAAAGTCAGAGCGGTTGTACAGGTTCACATTGGTTAAAAATTAAGGTATATCAACTTAATTTTAGAGAACAGAAATGTACTTATTAATGATCAAAAAAAGATTTTCAAAAGATATTTTTAAATTATGGTAAACGTATCTTTAAGACCTATCGGTATAGAAAAAAGCAAAATGCGGATGTCAAATTATTAAAGAAATAGATAATTTACAATATAATAAGAACCATAAAAACTAAACAAGAGACTTAATAGAAGAAGACAACAGGTTTCAGAGTAAAAAAGCTTATTACACTATATACTGAGAATAATCCTCGTAACTAAAACACCTTATAATAACGAATCATTATATATTAATTAAATAAAGGCGTGTTGCCGTAGCATAGGAAGGCATATATTAGATGATAGCGACACCGTAAAAGATTGTGATAGCAATAGAGAAAACGCCTAGTGATGGGTGTGAGAGTAGTGATGGGTGTGAGAGTAGTGATGGATGTGAGAGTAGTGATGGGAGTGAGAGTAGTGATGGGAGTGAGAGTAGTGATGGATGTGAGAGTAGTGATGGGAGTGAGAGTAGTGATGGGAGTGAGAGTAGTGATGGGAGTGAGAGTAGTGATGGGAGTGAGAGTAGTGATGGGAGTGAGAGTAGTGATGGGAGTGAGAGTAGTGATGGGAGTGAGAGTAGTGATGGGTGTGAGAGTAGTGATGGGAGTGAGAGTAGTGATGGGAGTGAGAGTAGTGATGGGAGTGAGAGTAGTGATGGGAGTGAGAGTAGTGATGGGTGTGAGAGTAGTGATGGGAGTGAGAGTAGTGATGGGAGTGAGAGTAGTGATGGGAGTGAGAGTAGTGATGGGAGTGAGAGTAGTGATGGGAGTGAGAGTAGTGATGGGAGTGAGAGTAGTGATGGGAGTGAGAGTAGTGATGGGAGTGAGAGTAGTGATGGGAGTGAGAGTAGTGATGGGAGTGAGAGTAGTGATGGGTGTGAGAGTAGTGATGGGAGTGAGAGTAGTGATGGGAGTGAGAGTAGTGATGGGAGTGAGAGTAGTGATGGGAGTGAGAGTAGTGATGGGTGTAAGAGTAGTGATGGGTGTAAGAGTAGTGATGGATGTGAGAGTAGTGATGGATGTGAGAGTAGTGATGGGAGTGAGAGTAGTGATGGATGTGAGAGTAGTGATGGGAGTGAGAGTAGTGATGGATGTGAGAGTAGTGATGGGAGTGAGAGTAGTGATGGGAGTGAGAGTAGTGATGGGAGTGAGAGTAGTGATGGGAGTGAGAGTAGTGATGGGTGTGAGAGTAGTGATGGGAGTGAGAGTAGTGATGGATGTGAGAGTAGTGATGGATGTGAGAGTAGTGATGGATGTGAGAGTAGTGATGGGAGTGAGAGTAGTGATGGATGTGAGAGTAGTGATGGGAGTGAGAGTAGTGATGGGAGTGAGAGTAGTGATGGGAGTGAGAGTAGTGATGGGAGTGAGAGTAGTGATGGGAGTGAGAGTAGTGATGGGAGTGAGAGTAGTGATGGGAGTGAGAGTAGTGATGGGTGTGAGAGTAGTGATGGGTGTGAGAGTAGTGATGGGTGTGAGAGTAGTGATGGGAGTGAGAGTAGTGATGGGAGTGAGAGTAGTGATGGGAGTGAGAGTAGTGATGGGTGAGAGAGTAGTGATGGGTGAGAGAGTAGTGATGGGAGTGAGAGTAGTGATGGGAGTGAGAGTAGTGATGGGAGTGAGAGTAGTGATGGGAGTGAGAGTAGTGATGGGAGTGAGAGTAGTGATGGGAGTGAGAGTAGTGATGGGAGTGAGAGTAGTGATGGGAGTGAGAGTAGTGATGGGTGTGAGAGTAGTGATGGGTGTGAGAGTAGTGATGGGTGTGAGAGTAGTGATGGGAGTGAGAGTAGTGATGGGAGTGAGAGTAGTGATGGGTGTGAGAGTAGTGATGGGTGAGAGAGTAGTGATGGGAGTGAGAGTAGTGATGGGTGTGAGAGTAGTGATGGGAGTGAGAGTAGTGATGGGAGTGAGAGTAGTGATGGGAGTGAGAGTAGTGATGGGAGTGAGAGTAGTGATGGGTGTGAGAGTAGTGATGGGTGTGAGAGTAGTGATGGGTGTGAGAGTAGTGATGGGTGTGAGAGTAGTGATGGGTGTGAGAGTAGTGATGGGTGTGAGAGTAGTGATGGGTGTGAGAGTAGTGATGGGTGTGAGAGTAGTGATGGGTGTGAGAGTAGTGATGGGAGTGAGAGTAGTGATGGGTGTGAGAGTAGTGATGGGTGTGAGAGTAGTGATGGGTGTGAGAGTAGTGATGGGTGTGAGAGTAGTGAGTGATGGGTGTGAGAGTAGTGAGTGATGGGTGTGAGAGTAGTGAGTGATGGGTGTGAGAGTAGTGAGTGATGGGTGTGAGAGTAGTGAGTGATGGGTGTGAGAGTAGTGAGTGATGGGTGTGAGAGTAGTGAGTGATGGGTGTGAGAGTAGTGAGTGATGGGTGTGAGAGTAGTGATGGATGTGTGATAGTAGTGATGGATGTGAGTATAATTTTTATTAATGAAATTTATAATAAATTTTCCAAATAAAATTTTAAATGAACAATAAATTTTTCAAATAAAATTAGAATTTACAATAAAAAAAATCAATTTTACAATTTAAAAAATTCAATTTTACAATTTCTATTTAACAAGTTTCTACAAAGAATAGCATTTAATTGTGGATAACATGCGTATAATAAGCGTGACAAAGTATTGAATTCAGGAGAATTAGATATCCGTAACCCAATTCCACGGCGATAAATTAATTACGCTACGGTGATTTTAATGCATTTAAACTAAATTAACAGAACCACTTTAAATTAGTGATATTCAGTTGAATTGCAATTTCAATGAGGAAGTTATATATCAATGTTACGAGGCTAATTATATATTTGCCATTCATTATTTCATGCATTGTTCAAAATTAGAAGCTGCATCTGTTGGCAAACATTTTAGAATTTTTAGATACTTGAAATTCAATTTTTTTTATTGAAATGACAATATATGTTGAATTTAGAGAAGAAAAATAATACGACTATAGGTCACAATAAATACCTATTTGTTAGTCGTACAAAAACGCTGGTCGTAAGAAAGAAAAATATTGTTTTCCACATTATTTGTTATAAATTCGGCTTGGTAAAAAAAGTTAAATAAATAAGTCTTTATTTATCTATTTTATTATCCTATATACGAAAACAGGAATAGAAGGACTTATTTACGCCAAAGTCTTGCATTAACGCCAAAGTCTTGCGTTAACGTTAATGTCTTGCGTTAACACTAAAATCTTACGTTAATGCCAAAGTCTTGCGTTAACGCCAAGTCTTGCGTTAACTGTTAATTCCAGTATCCGCCAGTTCAAAACAAACCGCAAAATAACATAAAATAACTCGTAAATCTTATTTCCTAACAAAAGTTAGGGAATTTGGGGGAGTTTAGGATGGTTAAATTATAATTTACTGCATGTCCAATTATATAATTAATCCTTGATTACCTAAGTGTATCCAACGAGGGAGGCATGAGAAACATGAGTGGCTATGCCTTTCAGTATTCCACAACAGTAATTTTTGTGACGTTTTCCACACTTTTAAAAAGTACATCAAATGGTTGAAACGGGTTGGTTTCTTTTAAGTTCTCTCCAGGTCACACACAAGGCACGTCTCGTAGCTACTTTGTATTTGCTAGGTATCTGACTATATCTAATGAAATTGATATAGAACATAACCGTAAAAATAAAATGTCATGATAATTAATCATACTCATTATAAAGATATAATTATCGTATACAGAAGACCAATATCTATTCATATTCAAAGCCTCTCTTACCATATTCAACTTCTATTTATAAAACTATCTACTCATTTTGGTCGTCAAATGCATGTTTCATATGTTCATGAATAAACAGTCTAAACATTGAATAAAATTCTATAACGTTTGATTAGAAAGGGCATTTTTTATTAATTTTTTTCCCGTGAATTTGAGGGTTCTCTTGAACCAGGCAGAGGCTGGGGGGAGGGAGGGGGGAGGATTGGAGGGGAGAATCTGTGCGACTTTTTGACGCTCTATTAAGTTGGTAATTTGAAGACTATTACTGGAAATATTCACACCAAGGTTACGACTTGTAGCATGTATATTGTGGCTATAGTGTGGAATAGCATCAGGCTATAGTGTGGAATAGCATGAGGCTATAGTGTGGAATAGCATGAGGCTATAGTGTGGAATAGCATGAGGCTATAGTGTGGAATAGCATGAGGCTATAGTGTGGAATAGCGTGTGGCTATAGTGTGGAATAGCGTGAGGCTATAGTGTGGAATAGCATGAGGCTATAGTGTGGAATAGCGTGTGGCTATAGTGTGGAATAGCATGAGGCTATAGTGTGGAATAGCATGAGGCTATAGTGTGGAATAGCATGAGGCTATAGTGTGGAATAGCGTGTGGCTATAGTGTGGAATAGCGTGTGGCTATAGTGTGGAATAGCATGAGGCTATAGTGTGGAATAGCGTGTGGCTATAGTGTGGAATAGCATGAGGCTATAGTGTGAAATATTTATTTATTCTTCAATGAAAAAGTTAAAAATCATTACAAATTTTAAAACAATCCTAAATAGAAAAGTACAAAAACAGAGACAAAATTTATAAATATAAGATTTCAAGCCCTTTTATAAGTTCAAAGAACTTTCCTGGCAATTCAAGTTTACAGTACAAATGAATTAAGAACATGACGACACAAATTATTATAACATTGACTGAAGAGAAATACAAATGAATCAATTTACAGTATATTGGTCAAGCCGATATTTCTTGTAATCCTTCTTAAAAACATCAATGTTTCGACTGTCACCAATATGAGTTGGAATCAAATTCCACATCCTAGGACCATTAGATTCAATGGATCTCATGCACTGACTTAGCCTCTGGAAAGATGGAAGTGAGTCTCTGGAATGTCTCGTATTAAATGAATGGCTCGGTAGAGACACAAGATCAGATGACATCTTTCCGTACATAAAAAATACCCATCTGATATTTTAACAAATCATTGAGTGCTAGTATTCCAGTTTTCACAAGGAGTGGTTTGGTAGCAGTGCTGAATGGCATGCGGAGCAATGTGGAACAAAATGTGGAGCAGATATGGAATAAAATGTGGAGCAGATGTGGAATAAAATGCGGAGCAGATGTGGAATAAAATGCGGAGAAGATGTGGAATAAAATGCGGAGCAGATGTGGAATAAAATGCGGAGCAGATGTGGAATAAAATGTGGAGAAGATGTGGAATAAAATGTGGAGCAGATGTGGAATAAAATGTGGAGCAGATGTGGAATAAAATATGGAGTAGATGTGGAATAAAATGTGGAACAGATGTGGAATAAAATGTGGAGCAGATGGTAAGATGTAGAAATATAGCAATGAAAGGCGGATTCAACTAAAGAAAGTACATACGTTAATTGTGATGAAGTCATTTACTGTATTATGAATATATGCTTTATATAATTATATACATATAATTACCACCATTTCACTCGAGTTAGATTATATAAATAAATGCATTATTATTTAAATTACATAAGAAGTTATTACAACTTGTTATATAAGAACAAAGATGTTTAAATGCAATGGGAGATAGATACATAGCGTACATATTTAATGTAAATTTAGATAGCCAAAGCTTATATATTGTTTATTAGTTTTATAATTGAATTTATATATCATAATTGATAAAATGAATCTGTTCATGGATAGAGAATAGTTACTCCATGAACACGTTATTTATTAATAAATGTTATAACCATGAACAGAATAAATAGAAATCGATGCAATTTGCGTACCATTGTTGAACAAACTAATCATTTTCTTTAAAAATGTTAGATAATATACCCATTGAATATAAGAACATCAACATGGAACATATTTAGAATTAGAGCAAAGTTAGTTTAGATTAATGGCGATACCTGACATGGTCGAAACAATATAATCCTTTAACCAAAGCAAGCCCCCTAAAATATAGGTACAGCTGTGGCAATATGTCTCGTTTGCACGGTCAGTGAGTATCAATGTCACACTGATGTCATAACGATGTACTCATTATGATAAGTCAACCTAAAGGACATGAGAAAAAATATCATACGTTAGAATGAATGCTATTTATTGTATGTTAATTACTATTGCACTCCATCATTAAATGTTATGCGTTAACAAATTAGTAGCATAGGCACACGGAAAATATATTTAATTACATTAAAACATATGTATGTTTTGATTACGTTAATCACTTAATATAAATTTCCATTTCGTAAAAAAATTATCAACAAAATAATTTTAAAATAGTAACTGAGACAAATACAATTCAATAATTAATATATTCATTCAACTGACAATTCAATATAACCTTGCAAATTGTAATTCAATCAGATTTTTTATTCATAATAAACATGAAACCGGAAAATATTCGTTCTATACCAAAAAAAAAAACATTATTTCTTTTAGCTGTAGCCCTATTTTAGCGAAATCAAAAACTTTTTTTTATCCTGTTCTACAGGTATACCAAATTTCATAATTCTTAGATAATTAATAAAAATAAAAGTTCGGAATGGTATCGATCCCCTTAAATTATCTTACACAAAACTTTTTGTTACTGATAACACGTAACTCTTTATTTAACATATAATTCGATAAAAATGTAATCATTACTTGTTTCTATATTTAAAATACGAATCATTACGTGTTAAATATTATGTTATATAATGATACATTACACAATTAATTATAAAGCTGGGAAATAATTTAAGAGACTCTCAATACTGTTTTTAAATTATTCACATTGATATTATCACACCAAATAATAATAGCAAATAATACACACTAAATAATACTAACTAGATATTAATAATAATAACGAATAATACACAGTATATAATACTAACTAGATATTAAATTATTAATAATAATAACGAATAATACACACTAAATAATAACAAAAATAAAACACACTAATAATATTGATAGTTGATAAAACACACTAATAATATTGATAGTTGATAAAACACACTAATAATATTGATAGTTGATAAAGCATACTAATAATATTGCTATTTATTAACTATCACACAAACAAAGAATATCCCAACTATCAACACTTTGTCACGCTAATCGCTTCATGGAACACCGAGTAGCTGAATTGCGGCACTGCGCACAGTACGACAGAGAAGAGACAACTGAAGTCTTGCAGTGAGTAAGGTGAGTTACTGGAGTGAGTAAGGTGAGTTACTGGAGTGAGTAAGGTGAGTTACTGGAGTGAGTAAGGTGAGTTACTGGAGTGAGTAAGGTGAGTTACTGGAGTGAGTAAGGTGAGTTACTGGAGTGAGTAAGGTGAGTTACTGGAGTGAGTAAGGTGAGTTACTGGAGTGAGTAAGGTGAGTTACTGGAGTGAGTAAGGTGAGTTACTGGAGTGAGTAAGGTGAGTTACTGGAGTGAGTAAGGTGAGTTACTGGAGTGAGTAAGGTGAGTTACTGGAGTGAGTAAGGGGAGTTATTGGAGTGAGTAAGGGGAGTTACTGGAGTGAGTAAGGGGAGTTACTGGAGTGAGTAAGGGGAGTTACTGGAGTGAGTAAGGGGAGTTACTGGAGTGAGTAAGGTGAGTTACTGGAGTGAGTAAGGTGAGTTACTGGAGTGAGTAAGGTGAGTTACTGGAGTGAGTAAGGTGAGTTACTGGAGTGAGTAAGGTGAGTTACTGGAGTGAGTAAGGTGAGTTACTGGAGTGAGTAAGGTGAGTTACTGGAGTGAGTAAGGTGAGTTACTGGAGTGAGTAAGGTGAGTTACTGGAGTGAGTAAGGTGAGTTACTGGAGTGAGTAAGGTGAGTTACTGGAGTGAGTAAGGTGAGTTACTGGAGTGAGTAAGGTGAGTTACTGGAGTGAGTAAGGTGAGTTACTGGAGTGAGTAAGGTGAGTTACTGGAGTGAGTAAGGGGAGTTACTGGAGTGAGTAAGGGGAGTTACTGGAGTGAGTAAGGGGAGTTACTGGAGTGAGTAAGGGGAGTTACTGGAGTGAGTAAGGGGAGTTACTGGAGTGAGTAAGGGGAGTTACTGGAGTGAGTAAGGGGAGTTACTGGAGTGAGTAAGGGGAGTTACTGGAGTGAGTAAGGGGAGTTACTGGAGTGAGTAAGGTGAGTTACTGGAGTGAGTAAAGGTGAGTAACTGGAGTGAGTAAAGGTGAGTAACTAGAGTGAGTAAAGGTGAGTAACTAGAGTGAGTAAAGGTGAGTAACTGGAGTGAGTAAAGGTGAGTAACTAGAGTGAGTAAAGGTGAGTAACTGGAGTGAGTAAAGGTGATCAACTAGAGTGAGTAAAGGTGAGTAACTGGAGTGAGTAACTGGAGTGAGTAAAGGTGATCAACTAGAGTGAGTAAAGGTGAGTTACAGATCAAATAGAAAGTCATTTTTTCATTCAAACCAATCAATGAGTGATTACATATTTTCAGATTGGATAATTCGTTTAACAATCATATTCATTCAATTATAACTCCTCTTGACTAATACCATCAGCCAGACAACCAACTAATTTACTAGCTAGTTCAAGTGTAACATCACTAACATGGACATTTACTTTATTTGTGTTCTATCTTTTGTATTTCATATTTCGTTCTCATTTTCTGCCTTTTCATTTTAGTTTTCTTTTTCAGCCTTCATACCCTGTCATGGACTCATGCTTCCTTATTTCCATTATAAATCAATATTCATTCACCGCTATCTGTTATCACCAATCCTAGAGATATACATTACACAGACACATTGATGAAATAAATGAACAACTTACTTTATTTAACCCATGAGCTGCAAACTAGCACAAGTCACTCACCTTTCTAGAAACTGAAGTCATCACAGGCAGCCTCAGGATGTGCCGCACAAGTCTAACTGATGTTGCCTATGTTATGAGATGTTGCAAAGAAACTTTTATATCAACATCAAATGACTGCATTCAATTCTTTAAGTCAGTCTTTAGAAAATCACTTCATAACATCTTAACTATTCTGAATATTTAAGTAATTTAATCTGAGTAGGAAGATAATAAATTAGACTGCAAATGTCGACTGTAAGCACTAAAAAATAAGAAAATATAATAAGAACTTGATCATGAAGTATAATTTACGATAGTAGGTTGTCCATAGCTAATCTGTAGAATTTACTTCAACTTTCTAATAAAAATTGGAATTTAGCCCACAGAAACTTGGGGTAGCTATGAATAGCTAATTTGTAAAAAAAACTGATTTTGGTAATGTATATTCAATTATGAAAATTTAAAATCGAAAACCCTTCATTCCAAAATTTTGTTGCCACCAAATACAAGTTGGGATAAACTCTATGATCCTAGGACCAATAACAGTGCTGAACTAATTTCTCTATTTACATCAATTTTTCTCCCATTCATATTTAGCTACATCATACTTGTCATTTGCTAATGCTAAGAACAGAAAAGATTCCAATGTTTTATTCTGAATTAAATCATCCATTCAAAGAATCTTCACTAGGTTTCCTCTAAGTTAAAAAAAAGAGAAAAAGTTAGCATAGCTAGCAACCTATTCCACTATTTTTCTGATCTCTCCTTAAAATCAATTAAAAAATTAATTGTAAATTAGGAATGTTTAGCTACCTGAAATCTTGAAAACATCAAAATTAACAAAAATAATCATTTTCAGAATATGAAATAAAATTATATATGGGGAGAACTGAGTCAACTGACATACAAGTCATCTAGGAAAATTGATGTTTTCTGATACTCTGTTGGAGCTTCCCAAACTTAAAAATGAACTCGCAAAATAATTTGTAGCTCTAAAATTTGCAGTATTTTGCATATGAATTTCATCTGTTGGCAAGAGGAATTTTCCTTCAGAATGGCATGAGTTTTCACTAGGAGAGTAGGATCCAAAATCCATTTATTATAATGTTTCATCAAACTAAGATCAGAGTTCAGAGATTATATTATGAGATAGAGTTACTCTCCCATGTTTCTAATTTCTATGTATGGCTAAAGCCTAGGAACTGTTAAGTCACCATAAAATGAATTTATCGTCAAGCTTGCTAACAGGAACCAGGTCAACACATCTGAAGTATTTAAAATTGAAAAGATAAATTTGGCTCCCACATGAAGCGTTTCCAATTGAAAAGATCATTAGCTAAGCAGTTTATGCTTTATGTCTAATACACGAACATCCTTGAGATCATTTATGAGGTTAGTTCACTAATCTGTATATTTTACAAGTTGTTTCACCCCTCTAAATTTGCTAGTGAGATATTAGATTTTCATTGAATTTTCTTCTTTGAAAATCTGCAACTGATCTACATAATAAAGCATGTTCCTTCTTGCCATTTAATCGGCAAGTTTGAGACAGCTATTTTGAGCCCTTCAATTGAAATGAAGAGAAATATTTAATTTTATCCTATGCTACAATGTTATTTTGTAGAGAATTTATGACAATTTGATCATTTTGGACTGCCAGGGTGGAAAAATAACTCTTCTGATTGACTGGTAACTCTGTTAGAGATTCAAAATCAACTAGTTACTCTGTGACAACTCATCCTAAAGACAACTCGACAGAAACTACTCAAACTACACATCACACAATATTTCTTTTAACTAAGTAAAAATCAGATATTCGAAAAAATTGAACTCTGCCTGCTATACTGATAGTAAGCAGGGTTAATCATTAATAAATTTGGCAGTTGAGTATTCATGACTTCATGAGTAACTCTGTCAGTCAGAATTTGAGTTTTTCAATTTTAATGGTGAGAAATATCTATTTTTCTTCTATGCTGCAATGTTATTTTGGAGAGAATTTATGATAATTTGATCTTATTATTCTTTTGGAGAGAAATTTGGCGATTTTTATTTTTGGGGAGAGCTGGAGAGACCAATGGAGAGTTTATGAACAATACTATTTTACTTGGCCTGTCTATGAGTAAGAACAGGTGACAATTTTATAATTAATTCCCTTTTTTACAGTTACATCATTAAAAAATACCCAAGTGATAAAGCATGTCCAAACTCGTAATAAAAATGGCGAGTTTGTAACAGTTATTTAATTATTTTGAGGCTTTGAGCCCTACAATTGCAATTGGCGAGAAATATGTAATTTTCTCCTATGCAGTAAGCTGCAATGTTATTTTGGAGGGGATTTATGGTAATTTGCCAGTCTGCAGAAACTGGTAAACCATGTTTCAAAGTATATACAAAGTCGTCAGTATACTGACAACTTTTGAGGGTTGAAATAAGTTTAGAAACCTGTATATAACAAGTAAATCACTCATAGATAGTCTCAAGTGATACACATGCATCAGACATGATGCATAAGGATGTTTCCAAGTGTAAAATCTTCACTAGGAAGTCCTATTTCTTCTTCAAAGTATCTTAAATGTGGCGACCTTGATCCAATTTCTCACCAAACTGGCAACTTTCCTGCCACACTTTGAAACATGGCTGGTAAAGACCGTAAATTGTTCGTAGAGATCTCTTTAAGTCTTTTACTGTTTGTAG
>CANNZV010003482.1:107860-124682 GCA_947561585.1 Caprella mutica
CTTTTACTGTTTGTTGTACAATTAATGTAAATATAGGGATTAATTCAGGAGTGTTTATAGCAAAATTAATGTAAATATAGGAATTAATTCAAAATTGTTCGGGAAAGAATATCTCAAATATCTTCCATATTCTGCAGACAAGCCTGATTGTATTTGGTGCACTAAACTTCTCTGACTTTTTCAAAAATCTGAGAAATAGCTGGCAGCTGGCGCTGCCAGCTGCCAACATTATTCATCAATTTGTCTAGTCCTTCAACATTTTTCCCAAGTAATAAAGCATGTCCAAACTCGCCATTTTAATGGCGAGTTTGTGACAGTTATTTTGAGCCCTTCAATTGCAAATGGCGAGTTTTATCTATTTTTCTCCTATGCTACAATGTTATTTTGGAGAGAATTTATGAAAATTGGATCATTTTGGAGAGAATTTGTTGAATTTTGGAGAGAACTGGAGAGACAAATGGCGAGTTTATGAGACATACTATTTTACTTGGCATTTTTCCAGTTTCCCCTCCAAAAATTAATGGTAACATAGGAATTAATAGCTAAATATCCTCCAACATTGAACATTGCAAGAATTACAATTATTTTATTAGAGAAATTGAATATCTACCGACATAAACATATCATTGGAATTTACCACTAAGTCAGTCAGGGACTAATTTGATCATTTTGGAGAGAAATATGTTAATTTGGTAATTTTTGGAGAGAGCTGGAGACCAGTCTGTATTTCGTGGTAAATTCCACCGACATGTCGGTGGAATTTTTTTCCTTTGAAAATAATATTCTGGCAAAGTCGGTGGATTTTTAGCTGTTTATTCCTATGTTACCATTAATTTTCGGTAGATAAATTGGGAAAATGTTGGTGGTCAGTCAAATTACGGGAAATTTATGGTGGATTTTTTCAGCTTTTTCAAAAAGTCAGAGGAATTTTTTGCACCAAATACAGACTGGGGCCTGGAGAGACAAATGGAGAGTTTATAAGCCATACTATTTAGTATTTCACTTGGCAAAATACATGTACCTAATAATTGGTGAGTATTTTGAAAAAATTTGGTAATTTGGGAGAGAAATTTCAAATTTGAAAAATTTAGGAGAGAAATTGCTCCAAAAATCAAATATCTGCAGACTAATGTCTGATGATAGTACATACTTCATTGCTTTACAGAGTGGCTGACTTTAGCAGTTTCTGCAGTCTGCAGAATTTGCCAGGATTGGCACTTGCCACTTGGCACTTCAACACTTGGCAGTTTGATTCAAATTGATTGTAATTTGTAAAGTGTTAGCTGTTAGGTTTGTAAGTATCAGTTAGTTACAGGACTGTTTTATTTAAGGTGAGCAATCTAATTATTAAGCTGAACTAATTATTAAGCTAATATTCTATGATCTATCTCTGTATTTAACAGGCACTTTCTCTTTTTGCATCATGATTGATAAATTACCTACCTACCTATTTTATCTCCCAAATCAGCAATTCATGTACATTTCTGAATTTGCTTCACTGCCATAGTTTCTTCACTTTTCAGTGAAACTATTCTTGTCCTCAGATTATCAGATATTACCTTCGACGCTACAGATTTCAATTCATAACGAGTATAAAACTGTTGAAATCACAGACCTTAACGGATTAAGCTCGTGAGAAAGAAGAATTATCTAATCCGCGGAATGGTTGAACTATAAGTAGGTACATAATACATTAGACATAAATGGAATTTCTTCATAAATTGGATTTCTTTTTAAAAAAATTAGTTTTAACTCCT
Organism: Caprella mutica; assembly: GCA_947561585.1. Taxonomy (NCBI): domain Eukaryota; kingdom Metazoa; phylum Arthropoda; class Malacostraca; order Amphipoda; family Caprellidae; genus Caprella; species Caprella mutica. Next base: position 109,618 of record CANNZV010003482.1, read on the forward strand.
CTCCTATTGTCAAGCGAGAATATTTTCATGGTTTATATGTGCAATTAGGAGTATAGGTATAATGATGATAGATATCGTTGAGGTGTTATAGCTATACAAGCATAACCCTCATCATTATTCATTTCAAAATACTAAAAAATAAATAATCCACAGTATAGGCAGAGTGATATTAGATGACATGATAGATGATTGAATAACTATCGCAACAATAGAAAAATAAACTAGTAATTTATCAAAACGAGCGTTTACTAGGTATAACCTTGTATCTACATTGGTAAAACAAAAGCGTCAGCAGTCTTAGGGTGCGGCCAGACAGAAAGCGCGAAAGACGGCGCGAGCGTGCGCGTGAATATTAAATACATGTAATTCCGTATGGGTGGCCGGGTGGCCAGACCAAAAGCAGGCTTGAGCAAGCGTGCTCAAGATTGCTAGCGCTTGCGGAAGATTGAAAGCGGGTAGTTCAAATTGATGTAATGTTCACGCTTTTGCCGGCGCGGATATGACACTTCAGTCACAGACCAATGTATAACGGCAACATAGTCAGATAAATGATTTCCACGGTACAATTCCTTCAAATGATACAAAGTAATCTCTGAGAATATTACGATTATTGGTGGAGTTTCTAGAACTGTTCTTCACTGTTGAGCTAGTGTTTGTATGATGAATCGAATTGCCTTCCTCATCAGCTACAACGATGTCCATGTCGATACCTTCCCTCGTTACCAACATTTTGTTAAGGACAGTTGCTGCCTTTGTTATGGATATGGTGAGCTAAACACTACCTAGCAAACATGTCCGAATCTATTCGATATCGAGTTGTGTCTAATTCGTTGCGCTGGTAGCGCATGCCGGTAATAGATATGATCATATGAAATACACTTAAATTAGATGTCTAACTGAATGTATCTAAATTATTAGACTGTTTAGAAATCTAATTTGTTTCTACCACCAGTATTCGAAAATCTTCACTCTAGTCCGCATCGTTTATTTTCTAATCAGAAATCGTTTAAAGGTCCTCTCCAGGCTCCGAGAAAAAAATGAGTTTATAACATAATATTATAGAACTAAGGTCTACGATCATTATTCTGCAAACCGCATACAATTCGGTTCAGTATATATTTTATAATTTGTTTTTAAAGTTTTTTTAGTACTCTGTGAGCAACAATTGAGCGAATCACTAATCTAATGCTCAAGAAGAAGATTGTACACTCTCTGTTTTGATTACAAATTTGAATTTTATAAACAAACCATGTGTTTTCGGCCATTATTTTAGATATCAATTGTTTCATAAACTATATAAACGTTTCTATTATAAGTTCATTCAATTTTATACCTTTACACGAATATTAAATGGATTATTAAACCTAATACCTAGTTGAAAATCAAAACAAATGGTGTACATTCTTTTTCTTCAGGCTGAAAATTTCTTAAATTAGTAAGTCGGAAGTAAAATAGGTTTTGTAGAGTTTTGATTCTAAAAATCTTTAAAAGCATATAAAATTAAAAATATGCTACCAAATTAGATGCGGTTTGCGGCAAAATGATAAGAAACATTAGCCTCGTTGAATAAGGCAATAAAAATATTTCCTTGGAGGGGACCTTTAATGCATATCGAAACAAGACCAGTAAATAGATATCTATTATATTACGGAATTCCGTTTTAGAATAGATACCTAAAATTTCATTCCATTTATGATCAGAATAGTGTTGCATCGCCAACCGAAATTGTATTTGAAAGATCAGATTTTTCTTTATCGTTACTATTTAGAAACAATAAGTGAAATATAGTTGCATCATTTAAAAAGAGTACTGAATACTGTATATCGGTATCAATATAAATATCGGTATCAGTTATTAGTTAATAAATATTTTTTAATTTAGATGTATGTATATTTGATATCGATATGGTGTCTATTGCATTACTAAAACGCTTTCGTTTATATCTCTTTTTTATTTATTTGAGTGTTGCATCTCTAATCTAAATATGTATCTAAACGATGCGATGTCTCTTTTTGGTTACTATTTTAGAAATGAAAAATGAAGATTCTATGCGTCATTTAGAAAGAGTTCTGACACAGTATAATCGTATCAACCATCCATCGAAACAGTTTCCAAATAACTTCAAATTTTATATCGCATTTGGTGTCTATTCCATTACTAAAATGCTTTCGTTTATATATCTTTTTTATTTATTTGAGTGTTGCATCGCTAATCTTATAATCTAAAAATGTATCTGAACGATGCTGAGGGATCGATTTGTTTCTTTTTTCTACATCGAAAGTGTAGAGCACGTGGTATCGCTTAGAAATATAGTTGACACGACTATGTTTGCTGGGTAGTGGATATTTTCCCATCAAATGAGTTACTCTCCAGAAATTTATTGAGAACGCTGTTTCTAAACACTCCTCCATCACTCTGATTTCCGTAGGGAACCACCATCAACACGAACAAAATTTACAATCTTCATCTACGCGCTGTAGAAGCACAGCAAAAATATTGCTTGTAGTTGTAATTCAAAGATCCAAAGTTTTGTGGATAAATTATGCAGATGTATTTACCATCGATGGTGCCATAACAATTGGAAAATTCCAATATTTGGGACACGTTGTAATTCAGAAAGGTTCGACAAAGCGAATTACAGGAGGTATAATCGAATGGCTAAAGTCAGAGTTAATTCTGAATTTTTGCATATGAGAATGGTTTAAATGATTTTATAATAATGAAATCAACACAATTCAAAGAGTCAATCTGATAGTTCATAACTTCTCTCATATCATAATAACATGACTAATCTAGAATTTTTTTTTTTTTAATTAGTAACATATTTTATATTATTTTGTTGAAAATGAAATGAGATTTGATAGCTTATATTTAATTTTATACGCTTTTAGAGATTTTGTAATCAAAACTCTCAAATAGCCGTTTAACTTTCAACTTGCTAATTTTCAGTCCGAAGAGGGCAAGAAAAAGAATGTACACCGTTTGTCTCGAATATCAGCTTGGTAAGTATTTTCAATCAATCATTAAATATTAGTTTGAAGGTATAAAATAAAAGAAACGTATAATAGAAACGTTTATATACTTCTGGGAATAATTGACACCATAAACAAAGGCCAGGCATGAATTTTTTTTTATTATTAAATCAAAGAGTGTACAAACATTTTTTTCAGCATCATATTAGTGTTTCAGACAATTGTTGAGAACAGAGTAATTTTACACATAATTTTACGCGGTTGCAGATTTATGATCCTAGATCTTTTTTCTATAACATCATGTAATAAACTCAATTTTTTCTCCAGAAGCCTGGAGAGGACCTTTAACTTTAATACTGAACGTTTGGCCACCTATTATCGCGAACTTGCTTTGGCCAGAACCAAGCTTCTGCTCGCGCCGTCTTTCTTGCTTTCTGTCTGGCTGCACCTAAGAACTTATTGGTTAATAATTCCATAATTTGGATTAGCAATTTTATATAGATTTGATGAATATAATTAGCTTCTTATCATTTTGCTGCAAACCCCATCAAATTTGATAACATATCATTAATTTTATATGCTTTTAAAGATTTGTGTATCAAAACCCTACAATATATACGTTTTATTTCCGACTTGCTGATTTTTAGTCCAAAGAAAATGAATGCAAATACAACCGTTTATTTTGAATGTCAACTGAGTAAGGTACTGCATTCATATGTGGTTACCTCACCCGCATTCGGGTGTCACAGGTACATTTGGTCTCTAACTTTTTTATTTGGGCAGCTATGAAGTTTAAACTTTAACAATATTTGAACTATATCACTACCAATAATGTCCAGTGAAAATATCGTCAATTAATTGAAATTTGAATTAGTAATAAGCAAAACAAACTTCGAAATATGATGTACCTGAGACACGCGATCGGGTGTCACAGGTACATATGCAGTTTATTTTTGATAAATATACTGATATATGTATATCGGGGGTCGTGCACACCCCCCCCCCCCTGAACTTCCCTGCCAGGGCATTAAATAATCATGAAGTTAACATAACAAAAATCTACATAACAAAATTCTAAAAGCCGGAAATGTTACAGTTAGCATACGATTTTCATGAAATAAAAATAATCTTTTTTAGGTCAAATTTCAATTAATTGACGATATTTTCACAGGATATTATCGGTATTGATATAGTTCAAATATTATATAAGTTTTAACTTCATAGCTGTCCAAATAAAAAAGTTAGAGGCCAAATGTACCTGTGACACCCGAATGCGGGTGAGGTAGCCACATATGAATACAGTACCTTATTGTGTCAACTAGGCAGGTATGAGCAATTAAATATTTAATATTCGTGTAAACTGTAAAGGTATAACATTAGTGAGACTTAATTATTATAGAAACGTTTAATATTTAACTTCAAGAAATGAATGAAAATCTAAAACGAAGGCCGAAAACGCATTGTTTGTTTATAAAATTCAAATTTCAAAATCAAAACGAAGAGTGTACAATCTTTTTCTTCAGCATATATCTGATTAGTGTTCCGAAAAACTGTTACACAAACAGTATTATAAGCATCACAAACTTATAAAAAATATATACAGAACTAAGTATCAAGTGGTTTGCAGAATTAAAGTTCCTAGACCTTTATTAGTTCTAAGTAGAAGAAGATTGTACACTCTTTGTTTTGATTTCAAATTTAGATTTTTAAACAAACCATACCTTTTTGGCCTTCTTTTAAGATAGTAATGGTTTCTAAAAGTATATAAACGTTTCTTTAATAAGTTTATCAAAATTTAAACCTTTAAACGAATAATAAATAGATTTAATAAACCAAATATCTAGTTGACAATCAAAACAAATGGTGTACATTCTTCTTCTTCAGACTGAAAATTAGAAAGTCGGAAGTAAAGTAGGTTTTGTAGAGTTTGGATTTTAAAAAACTTTAAAAGCATATAAAATTAAAAATCTGCTATCAAATTTTATGGGGTTTGCAGTAAAATGATAAGAAACATTAGCCTCGTTGATTTAAGCAATAAAAAAATTTGCTTGGAGAGGACCTTTAATAAAACTTATTAATTAAATGTATCGGGGTGCGTGCTGCCCTCCGATCCCCCCTGCCAGGTCATTAAACAATCAAGAAGTGTGCAGTAAAACAAACTAGCGGATACAGCAAACTACATAACGGTCATTTATGTTGAGAGGTCATTTATAATTCTGAGACCGAAATTTCAAGACCGACTATTCCGAGACCGAAATTTCCTGCCACCACTATTGACAGACAACAAATATAATGACATTATATTTTCTGGTATATTCAATGCAGAGCATGTGAATAGTATTTGAAAAGAACATTACTAAAACTATACCATTGAGTCATGAAGGATAAGTTAAATAATATTGCACAACAGAAAATATAGTTTTATTCGTATTTATTTAAACTACATAATACAAAATAAATCGATTATAAACCACTTACGGTACTTAACAGAATCATTTTGACATGCTCGAATAATGAAATTACAACAATTTTAGGGTAACTTCTCCTCCTAGTGGTTTGTCATTTGAATCATATCATAGGTGGTTAATGTTGTGTCAAATTTCTAATTCCTCAATTGAATGAATGAATAAGAAAAAAATAATCTATTCGTATACTTGTAGCATAACTTGACGATTCGATAATCGACTCAATATATTAATTGGAAATATAAAGATCACACGCATATCAACTCTGTGTCATATCTATAATGATATTTAAAGCATGAATTTAAACGATGGAATTGTATGAATATATAACTAATATATTACCAGTTAATATGGTATGAAAATTTCGTAGACTATATAGGATTGATTTTTACAATATGTAGGACCAATGTTGTGTACAAATATTTTACTTGGTTGACAGTTTGACACTCAGTTATGGTTTATTTAAATCCACTTTATGAACAGCATCTGCCTAATATGAGATTTTATTTACTGGCCAATGACTACCACTGAACAAAAGATGATTTTTATTAAAGGTCCCCTCCAAGTAAATATTTGTATTGCCTTATTCAACGAGGCTAATGTTTCTTATCATTTTGCTGCAAACTGCATCGAATTTGGTAGCATATTTTTAATTTTATATGCTTTTAAAGATTTTTATAATCAAAACTCTGAAAAAAACAATTTTACTTCCGACTTACTAATTTAAGAAATTTTCAGCCTGAAGAAAAAGAATGTACACCATTTGTTTTGATTGTCAATTAGGTATTAGGTTTATTAAATCCATTTGATATTCGTGTAAAGGTATAAAATTGAATGAACTTATAATAGAAACGTTTATATACTTTATGAAACAATTAATATCTAAAATAAAGGCCGAAAACGCATGGTATGTTTATAAAATTCAAATTTGTAATCAAAACAAAGAGTGTAAAATCTTCTTCTTGAGCATCAGATTAGTGATTCACTCAATTGTTGCTCACAAAGTATTAAAAAACTTTAAAAACAAATTATAAAATATATACTGAACCAAATTGCATGTGGTTTGCAGAATAATGATCCTAGACCTTAGTTCTATAATATTATGTTATAAACTCATTTTTTTCCCCGGAGCCTGGAGAGGACTTTTAAAGGTACCCTCTAAGCATTTTTTATTATTATTTTAATCAATTATTATCTAAACTCTACAATACCTATTTAACTTCCGACTTGCTAATTTTCAGTCAGAATAAAAAATGTACACTGATTGTTTTGAATGACATCTATACAGGTAGCTAGGTACAATCAATTCAATATTAAATATTCCTGTAGAGGTATATAAACTAATTTAAAAACGTTTATATACTTCAGGAAACAATTTGAGGCTGAACATTAAATTCGAATTGAACATCAAAACAAAGAGTGTACAATCTTTTTCTTCATCGTCATATTAGTGTTTCATAGCATTGTAGAACACAGCGTATAAAAGACTTTAAAAGTACATCGAAAAATATTTACTGAACTGAATTGTATGCGGGTTGCAGATTAATGATCCTCGACCTTAGTTCTACAATATTATGTAATAAACATATTTTTTCCCGGTGCTCCATGGAGAGGACTTTTAAGGTTTTACCGATGGGAAACCAGTTCTCGCCAATTTCCCATAAACAGGATCGGCCCAAAGGTAAATAATGCATACTGACCAGAATAAAATGTCAAGCACTGAGCAACTGGTAAAATGTTTATGAGCAGTAATTTCACCGATATGAAATTTCACTTACTAACCAAGGGCCAATGACCAGCATATGACCAACGCTAACGACTTCCCATAAGAATAGCGACATCCCGTTACTTACCCGATGCCAGCCAGTTCCAGTTCACTGTTATTCATGGTGGATGAATCAATGGTTTTCTTCGCATATTTACTATTATAAATTTCCTTATTCAATGAACTTCCATATGGATTCATCATCATCTAAGGGTCAACCGTTATCTATGTTTGCACTTAGAAACGTGTTTGTGCTCAAGTGTCTACCTAAGTGATTATGAAAAAGAAAAGACAAACGGATGTGAATTGTCATTATCTTTCTTTTTAACATTTTGTGTTTCTGTTTGTAGGTACACGAGTGTAAATTACTCTAGTCACTAGAAGGCAGTTCATTGAAGAGGTTATTCAATATACATATTAGCTATCATCATTGTTTGTTTACAATTATGCATTTGGTAATTGCATTATTATGCATATTTTCAGCGGTTGATATTACATTTTGCATCGGTAAATCAGACCATAAATTATCAAGGTAATGTTAATGAAATTCTATAATTCTTATTATTAATAACTAATAAGTCATGATAAATTATGTGACTAATACCGGTAGGTAATTCATATATACGTAGGAAAACATATACGTAATTAGGATATTCCTTATTAATGTTATTTGGGGAAAAAATTATTATTATTATTCAAGGGAAATTTCAAACTTCTTAAAATTATTGTAAATAACTTAAAAAAAAGTTTTTTTCTAATTTAACTGCTGATCTTATAAACAAAATTGGAAAACCAAAATATATTACTTATGAACAAAAGAAAATCGAATGATGATACATTTTAGCCAATTTATGACCGTACATAAAATGGTGTAAGTTTGATCAATTGCAATGAATATATTTAGATTTGAGTCAATAATGTCATCTGTAAAATAAATTTAAATTTCTCTTGTAAAAATAAATACTATACTCATACCAGATTTTTGAGATAAAAAATAAGTTGGAATACCTAAAATCAATTACAATTACCAAAACGAATTCTATCATTTCCAGATTAGAAGTTAAATTTCATGTTTTTTAAATTGAAATTATTGAAAATAACATTACAGTATTTGTATTAGTTATAGATATACAATTTGTTACGAAAATGAAAGAATAGGTATAACCTACATTAAAATTTACATGTTATAATAATTTAACTGTAGATTGCATTCAAGTGAGAGAGTTTTCTAGTGTTCACATTATTAATAATCCAGAATTCATAAATAAAAAGTGTAGCAATAATTAAATTAAAGTTATTCCTCCTTCTCAATCTTATATTCGAAATAAATCTAAACTATTGTAAATAGTTAATAGTAAATAAATCTAACTAAATTCTTCTATAATGTTCTAGAAGTCATTATACATGTAATATATCATTCTTATAAAATTTTAATGCAGAACAAACTTAATATTGAACGGAATAATCTAACATAAAATCCATCCTACAGATCAATGTCTCCTACAAAAGTAGCTCCAAAGTTTTACGAAGTCAGAGCTGATGGAAGAGCCAAGAGGTCTCCGTACTTCCCATGGATGTCTCCACCAGGCAGAGGCATCGCTTCTCAAAGCTACAAAATTCCAGATTTTGTGCCATACAAAAGTGGATTTCATCCGTACATACCCACTAACAATTTTCAAACTAGGTTTGCAATCGGTGTGCCAGGTCATTTCCCGAAATTTCACTTGAATGGTCCTCCGCCATTCATCAGAAATCCTGGCTATAATTTTCACTCAAAATATCATCCTTCGACAAGTACCTCAACGTCAACGAAATCTACAACGAAATCTACAACTAAGCCAACCACAGAGAGAACAACTACAAAATATACAACTACTGAGTTCTACGACTATGCCACAGACGAAGCCATTGCGTACACTTTTCCTGGAGATGGAACTGTTACAGTTAATCCGTTAGCTGAAACGATTCCTCCTTTAGTGAGAAATTTATAAGTTTGTGCTTTTTTTAATTAAGTTAATTCGATAAAGGAAGTATTGATGATAAAATTTATTGAATCTAAGTATTTAAATTTTAGTTTTAGTATCTTTCTATAAAGATTCGATTGGAATTTAATTTAACTCAAATTAATGAATTTTTCTTGATAAGGTTTCTTGAGATAACTATAAATCATATAGTTTGCATTTCTTTACTGAACTATAATAGGAAATAATATTTTTATTGTAATATTATAGAAGTAAAAATCTTTTATACCGTAGCTACCTGAAAAACTCCGCAAACAACATAATTTTCTTTTAAATTTCAAGAGATCAATAAAATATCATGAACCTAACATGATTTTTAAACTTCTATTTCTGTTTTCGTGATTTATCTATACTAATAATTTCCTTCGTGTGTTTATTTATCTACATATTTTTTTATTTATTTGGTGTCCACTTTTACTTGACGCGTATTAAACATGAAAAATGTAACTATGATAGGCATGGGAATATATTGATATTAATATGAAATTAATATTAAGTTAATTCAATTTCTACATGGTGACACACAAAAAAGTGAACTCAAGTTTGAATTTATCTCTGGAATAATTAATATAAACATCGTACTCGTACAAGCTTAAGCAATGACTGTGGTAGAATGGATACATGAAAAAAATCTAATTTTTAAATTTACTTCAGCTCATTTTTTAAACTTATTAATTATGCAGTGTGTCAAGAAAGAACTGCCTTGAATCTGCACAAATGATGAGCTAGAGGCCAAAATAGTATTGAGTCTTGTAGGACGGTTTTCTGGGTCACGTGACAGACAATCTGGCGTCAGTTCCATGGAGTAATGATATAAGACAAAATAAGGTTTTACACAGTCGTTCTCACCGTCCTGCAATCGCTGCAACACTACCTCTCTCTAGTTTATATCCTAAATCTGCATTATTCATCATTCCAATGATAATATGCATAAAATGTTGGTACCACAAATAAGTAGAAAATATTAATTAATTAATTGTAAATAGTACTTATAAGATATACTCGATTGCATTGGATACATTTTTTTGTGGTCACGTACTGTATATACGATATTTATATTAATTATAAGTAGGGTTCACTTTTTTGTGGGTCACTCTGTATATATGAATATTATCTATCAAATATAGTATCAGATTATGCAGAAAAATAAATTTTAATTGATTTCAATTCACTAAAAGTAACCTAACATCGGGTAATAAATTACTTTGAAGTCCGTTATTTTTAACGGGCAAGTATACTAGTAATTTATAAATATCTAACATGAAGCTGTTTGATCTTAGATTAATTTGTTCATAGCTGTACGTTGTTAACAGGACGCTTCTTGGTAATGAAATTGTGTCAAATTCCTACAACACATCCCTATTTCATTTAGGGACGCGAACTAGAAAACGTCCTATTTATAAGATCCCCATTTCATCACAAATTGTTATTTAATATATTTTCTTTGATATTTTCTGAATAGTAATTTTTAATTAAATTTTGTCCAATTTCAAGTTTAAATATTAATTTTTGGTATTATTTATGCAGTTAAGCTACTGGATTTCTGTCAATTAATATTATTATCTCAATTTATTTTTGATCAGAAAAAATGTAACTTAAGTTTAAGAAAAATAAATTTTAAATTTACCCCTTCCTATAGTTCGCGTCCCTAAATGAAATAGGGACTCGAACTAGGAATTCATTATGCTTTTTATTGAAAGCTTAAAATGTTTCTGTACCTTTGGTTTTAGTACATTTTTAGAACATCATTTTAGATTATATCAAAACTTGATTCACGTTTTTCGATGTTAGTCAGTGTTTTATTATTCCAATTAAAGACGGATTGCATTATTGAATTTGGAGTATTATTCGCTAACGTAAATATAGTACTTCAACCTTTGTTGAAGAGGTTGACGGACACTTACTTGGCTGAAGGACATTTGGCCGAACGAACGTTTGGCCGAACGGACATTTTGCCGAAATATCTTTATTTTGAAAATAATGGGACAGTAATATTATTTAATTGATATAATAATGATAATAACTTTAAATAATTTAATTACCAGTAACATCATGATCAAAAGTATGATGAAATCTATGATTATGAAAGAATTCAAATTATTGTGCAATATATGCTTGCATTTCGTAATATGGATATGCAATTATGTACACATTAAAATTATTTTTCCTTTTATAAAATTACTTTAAATTCGATGGAAATTAAAAATAATTTATTGAATTAACAGGAGCTAGGCTTTAGTTTGCAATATGGATACACATTATGAACATAGTATACTATAATTAACTTTTTATAAAATAACTTTTAATTCTATGGAAATAAATATTATAATCAAATTATACAGAGGTTTCAGTTCGTAGTATGGATTTACATTGAAAAATCTTTCAGCCAAAATGTCCGTTCGGCCAAATTTACACCAAATCTACTTTCAGCCAATTGTCTTTCGGCCAAATGTCCACCGGCGAAGTGTTATTCGGCCAAGTGTCCGCGCACGGTGTAAGAACCACGAAAAGAATATTTTCAATTTCCAAAAAGAGACAAACATAAAGATTCTGATAATGGAAAGACATAAAGAAAGTATTTAAACTAATGAAATATTAATATTGGTAAATCCCTATAAACAACGTATATCGATTCGATCTCTTTTCGATTGCCTGGGATCTCGAATCGATGGATTGTTCCATCGAATCGACAGACTGTTGTTTGTAGGGATATAGATTACTCATGACTTTTTTAAACGCTTCAATGTATCTTCATTCTATAGAAAGAATTCTATAGAATGAAGATACATTGAAATTTCTATCTAATTCATGAACAGTACCTAATAGTACTACGACGTATCAATAAATTTTGTCATCACGTATCAACCAAATGTTCGTTTTGATTTTCCAATTCTAATTATTATGAAGGTGTCTCTGTAAATTAAAAATAATTGAGATATTCTATATAAATTTCTTAGAAAATATTGCGGTTTTCATAACATTTTATATTGTAATCAAGACCATATATGAAGGCAAAGTTTTGAAAATATAGCAATTTCTTCAATTGCTACCTACTAATATAGATAATAAAAAAAATGGTGTTATCAGCTGTATTGAGTAAACAAATGACACTGCATTGTGCCGCCACCTACCGTTAGTATTTGATATTTTATTGAACATTACAATTATACACAAATGCTTAATTCTTACTAACCCCATAAACAACGGTTTATCGATTCGATATCTTCTTATGTCGAATTCAAAGCTGGGACAGCGGATATCTAAATTTATTAATTAATTTTAATCGAATCGATACATGAAAAAACCCTGAAATCGACATCATAATTTCCTTCTATTTTAGATGTCGAATCAATATATAATTTAATACATCGAAAAATAGTAATGAAATCGATAGATAGATATTTTTCTATGAAAACGATGCATAATTCTAGATATAAAAACGATGTGTATTCGATGCGTGTAAAAAGTTATAGAAAAGCTGTTATGAGTCTCATGTTTTCTGTCGTTTGTTTTAGTCTTATAAAAATACAGTGAAACTCCTGAGTTATTAAATTTTTGTTTCTTCATAACTCAGGGCCACTTCATAAATCATAGCTCAGGGACACTTCATAGCTCAGGGACACTGATTCTTTTCTATGATTAAAATCTTGGAGAAAATTACGGTCTTTGAGTGAAAACTATAGGATTAAATTCATGACGTTTATCGTTTTCTATAATTGAAACTAATTTAAAAATACTTCATAACTCCGCTGTACATTTCATAACTCAGGCTCTTCATTACTCGAGTTAACTAATTACTCACCTATATATACTGAGTGAGAATCTATGGTCAAATTTTAATTTATTCAGTGAAATTTCATCACAGAGCAATTTCATCTTCATTTAGCTAAGTCATGGCCTCAAAACATTTTCTTTAATTTGAACTCATAGAGAATGAAATTTTAAGGAGTTAAAATTTTAAACAATTTGACCATCTTATTATATACAATTTGTAATAATAAGTTGTGATTTTGGTTATGAAAGTAGTGTTTGTCTATATAGTAATATTCACTTAAAAGTATCTCAAAGTATCTCCAAGTCGCTTAATATCAATATTTTTTTTGGTAAAATGCATCCACGCTGACACAGTGCCAAGGTACATATACCTGACCGCAGGATATCTGCATGGATGCAAGTTCGATACCCGGACAAGTCACTTAATTTCTTCCCATTTAATATGTATGTAACATTATTTAAATTGATATTTACTCAACCTAAGTAAATATATGCAATAAAGTAAAAGAATCAATTTTAATTGTTGAATTTATTTGCTTATTGGATATCGAGTGGATATCGTTTCGAAGCATATTAGATATATAATTGGACGTCGGTTTGATACAGATTCCCTATGGTAGTAGCAAAGATTTGCTTCTTTTTATTAACGTCTATTCGATGCATAATTTGTGACTTTTCATCTCGAAATACACGTGTTGTCGATGCCGTCTATGTGTGCACGGCATCTTCGAATCGAAGCCAAAACGATGTCAGATAGCGGATTCTAGCTCTATTTTCGAATTCATATCGAGAAAAGCCTTGTATCCAGATGATGTCATTTCGATGCCGCATTGTTTACTGGGAAGCAATCGTTTGATATTAAATTAATTAAAATAAAAAATGACTCCTACAGCCGCATCAAGATACCCCTAAAATTTTCTGTTGATGGGTACTTGTTCTATTTCTACCAATTTATATAGAATATATATAGTGTCTGAGATTCCTACAGTAATACTAGTGTCTGAAACCATTTATTTACCTACCGTATAACAGATCAGTAATTCTACGAATCCTGTATAGTACTGTGCCTATAAGTTCCCTATAAAGGATCCACAGTGTCCAGGTCTCTTAAGGGTTGCCGAAAGTATTTTCGTGATAGTACCAGATTAGACACTGAAAAAGTACCAGATTGGACACAAAAGTACCAAAAACCATAAATTTCCATGAAATTCAACGTTTTTTTTGAAATTATGTTCGTCAAAATTGAAAATATTCTTGAAAATGAGGTAATTAGGGAGAGGAAAAAGTACTAATCTAGTACTTTCTAGAAAAGCGAGAGGCAAAAGTACCAAATATGGTACAATAATACCAGGTTCGGTAAGCCTAGTCTCAATTGTATTTCGATGTTTTACTATTTTATCTCAATGGTTTGTATTAAAAAATAATGAAAGTAAAATATCGAAAATATATGTGCCACGAATTAGCAAGAAGTAGAACTAAGAGAGAAGGAGAGAATTATGTAGTTATATATTTTCTTAAAAATATTAATGAAAGAAGATCTCAAGCTTGATGAAGTGTCACTTCGTTCCGCCATTTAGTAAAATGTATTAAAATTATTTACGTGAGTCTTTTACTTTTTACTTTTTTGGCTCAGCCGGCTTCTGAAGCAGATTGAGGACTGGAGGTTTCACAAAACAAATTACAAATTGAAGAAGAGAAAGAAGAGTTCTGCAATTAGCTAAGATTAGGATGAGGATTTTACACTTAGAAACATACTTATGCTCATGCCTGATGCATGTCACGTGTAATCTCTTGAGCCTTAAGACTATTATAATTATATGAGTGATTTACTTGTTATTTACAAATTTTCCAACTTATTTAACCCCTCAAAAGTCACCAGTATACTGGCGACTTTGTCCATACTTAATACCTTGAATTTTGAAACATGGATTATGGACCATCTGACCATATTATCATGTGTTATGTCCATATATAGATTATAGGCTACCTAAATTATAGGTAATCATATTTACTTTTAAGTAATAAGGTGGAAAATTTACATTTTTGTTATTTTACTCATTTACTGGGT
>CANNZV010003483.1:0-62085 GCA_947561585.1 Caprella mutica
AAAGTGCACAATGAAGATTTAAAACAACCACCAATAGTTGTAAATAAAGTGCACAGTGAAGGGTTAAAACAACCACCAATAGTTGTAAATAAAGTGCACAGTGAAACATTAAAACAACCACCAATAGTTGTAAATAAAGTGCACAGTGAAGGGTTAAAACAACCACCAATAGTTGTAAATAAAAAGCACAGTGAAGGGTTAAAACAACCACCAATAGTTGTAAATATAGTGCACAGTGAAAAGTTAAAACAACCACCAATAGTTGTGAATAAAGTGCACAGTGAAGAGTTAAAACAACCACCAATAGTTGTAAATAAAGTGCACAGTTAAGAGTTAAAACAACCACCAATAGTTGTAAATAAAGTGCACAGTGAAGGGTTAAAACAACCACCAATACTTGCAAATGAAGTGTACAGTGGAGGGTTAAAACAACCACCAATAGTTGTAAATAAAGTGCACAGTGAAGAGTTAAAACAACCACCAATAGTTGTAAATAAAGTGCACAGTGAAGAGTTAAAACAACCACCAATGGGTAGTCTATAAGTCTTGAGTAGGATTACAGTGTAAAGAGGTGGAGGAAGGGTGTGGGTAATATCAAACATTGGCTAATGTGTGTTTTAATTGAACCAGCATATTAAAATGGAACCAGCATATTTAATTATTTAATATTTCGTTAAGATTAGCTCAACTTCACAATTCATTAACGATATTCCTCATTCGGCTAATATAACCGAAAGGTACCATAAGATACCATTTGGTGCCATTCGGTACCATTTAGTTCCTTTCGGTACTATTTGGTTCCTTTCGGTACCATTTGGTTCCTTTCGGTACCATTTGGTTCCTTTCGGTACCATTTGGTTCCTTTCGATACCATTTGGTTCCTATCGGTACCATTTGGTTCCTTTCGGTACCATTTGGTTCCTTTCGGTACCATTTGGTTCCTTTCGGTACCATTTAGTTCCTTTCGGTACCATTTGGTTCCTTTCGGTACCATTTGGTTCCTTTCGGTACCATTTGGTTCCTTTCGGAACCATTTGGTTCCTTTCGGTACCATTTGGTTCCTTTCGGTACCATTTGGTTCCTTTCGGTACCATTTGGTTCCTTTCGGTACCATTTGGTTCCTTTCGGTACCATTTGGTTCCTTTCGGTACCATTTGGTTCCTTACGGTACCATTTGGTTCCTTTCGGTACCATTAGGTTCCATTGGTTGCCAATCGGTAGATAGTCCTACCCTTGCCTTCGATGCCATTCGGTCCCTAACATTCGGCGCCATTCGGTAAATAGACCTACCGCTGTAAATCCACCAACTTTGCTTTAATATTATTTTCAAAGAGGGAAAAATTCCTCTAACATGACGGTTGAATTTACCATGAAATACACACTGGCATGAATAGTTGCGAACACTTTACCGATTTCTGCATACTGGTTCTGGTGGAGCCAGGAAATAAAGCATGTCCATAACTCACTATTTTAATGGCGAGTTTCACTGTTTGTGCAGTAATTTTGAGCTCTTCAATAGCAATTGGCGAGAAATATATATTTTCCTCCTATGCTACAAACTATCTACAATGTTATTTTGGAGAGAATTTATGATTATTTGATCATTTTGGAGACAAATGGAGAGTTTATGAGACATACTATTTTAGTTTGTGGTGGAGTAGGTCCTAGCCTAAGGTAGGCAAGGAAATAAGTATGTAAATTTTAATCCATATTTTGCGGATAGCAATTTATGTAGGGAAGAAACTAGGAGGAATTATAATTATAGTATAGATGAGTATATTATATATAGCGTATATAGTATATTTGATGATATTTCATGGTAAATTCCACTGACTTAGGAAAAATCAATCTAAAATGAACGATCTAGGTTATAGTGTATTCAATTTACACTTCTAACTAAGTTCTGACTCAAGAATTATATGATGCTGTTAATAAAGCTAGTAAAGTAGGTATTTTACTACTGCAACTCATTACGACAAACCATTATTTTAATTAATTAGCTGTATTGCCTACCTAAATGGCAGTGCCCTTATTATTGATAAACTATATATAGATGCGTTTACATCAATTAATTCAACAAATATTAGTTACAGTGGAAAATGTGATATCGTTATAATTTTAAACGAAACTTATAATATTCAACTTGTACACTCTACAGGGTAAAATTAATTATGAACTAGGCAGGTAGGTACATCATATGCAATTAAAAGTGAATTATTAAAATACATTCATTCAGAAATAAGATTATACAATATAACTTAATCATCGGATTTAAAAAAACGGTATATGAATTGGTTATAGCCCTGATAAGATTGCACTATCGGACCAACGTCGGTAAACGTTGGCAAAGTAAAGGAGTAAAGGCACGATATGGCATTGGCACGCCTATGCTATTACACAGTGGGCCAATGCAATGAAAACGACAATGGGCCAACGGTTGCCAATCAGCACTGGCTCAATGGAGGAAAAGATTGGTTAACCAATCCAGTGATTTTTTGATGTACCAGTATATCTATTATACTAGTATACCGGTTCTATTTGGCAGTTATCGCCTGACTATCAGAGAAAATAGGTGCAAACGATCTCTCCTAACTTTAATCAAACCAAATAGCCAATTAATATCCTCAATTAAGTATATCTGTGAAATTTTAGCCGTTTCTGGCAATTTAGGCTTGTTATCCCTTCAATTATTAATTTAACACATTATTTATTTCATCCATAAAAATGAGCTTGGACGCTAGTTAACTAATATATTTAGTATGAAAAGTTATTTTTTCATCTGAAATAATTATTCAAATTGAAAATTATACTTTCTATTTTTTTTGGTTTAAAAAGACAAAATTTTTCCATTAAAAACAAGAAGGATAAAATCTTTACAGAAGAGGAAATTCCTTCAGGAACTACGAGTGAGGGGTTGAGTTCCCTGAAGGGGTGGACTCGACCCTCTAAAACCTCTCCTTCGCGGCTGAGAGGATGCTGAATGCATTCCCTCTCTGGATCGCAAGAGTCATTCGCTGTTGGAACCAGGCAGACTCCCTAGGATCATTCGTTGTCTCAACAAGGCGTCTACCTATGGACTTCATGATTAAGGAGGTCGTACTACCGTACGCTCCTGTGGTCTCTCTAGCAATTGGTTCAAATATGTATGCATCTCCAATGGCGGAGTATTTCTGACGCTTACGGTTCTCCGCAGGCCCGGCAGGTGATCCGGCCTCAACTGCGGAATCATTGAGGTGTGTCTCGGCAAATGTGTCGACACACGTGCAATCCCAAATCAGACTCTTTCCATTCATGTAAGGAAACACAGTAATACCATCTGGGCGTTTACCATCACCTCTGTCAAGCCCAGGAGGCTCAAGTACTGAAACGAGTCCTGCTCTCTGCAAAGCCCGTTTTACCACATCATTCATTGCTACATGTCTTGGGTGACGCCCAGAACTGTACCTACAAGACAGGCCATGCAGCCCTCTGACATCAATCCCACTACCACAGCGGCAAGAATGAGGTTCACAAACTCTGGCACCAACTCTGAGAGCAATGGCTACCCTCAGGACCTCTGGATCGAGCTGTGTACCCAATGACGGTATATAGGAATCGCGTTCAACCACACTCCAGTTTCTTTAAGAGATGCAGATAACAGTCGTGCCCTTGCCACCTGATCAGCCCTAGCCAACAGACCTCTCCATTAATGAATGAGCCCGTGGTGTATCCCATTCTTTTTGACTGGACTCATGGTCTGGTACCGGGAGACCAGCCTGTAAACCCTGCCTCCATGTCCCAACTGCATCTGTAAGCTCTCCGGTATCGACTACATTAATATTAGAAAGAATAGTTTCAACCAAATCACTCACAGAATACATTGAAAACACAAAAGCAGGTAAGGCAATATCTCCAGCTCTCCTACAACCCAGTCCACCAAGGCCAACCGGTAAAGCTGCCTGAACCCAAGAATCAGCTAACATCTCTACATTGGTCACACTGGCAACGGCAGATCTAAGTGATTCATCAAGGCAGCTAAGTTCGACTACGTGATTGTAAGCTGGAGAAGCCCGCAGACCATATTGTAGCTTCGGAATGGAGAAAACATTTCTCAACAAAAAGAAGGCTTGATGGTTATCCACTACACGCAATCGAGAGACCATGGGATCCAGATCTTCTTTCTTCCTTAAAATCTCCTCGGGGATACCCAAGTCACTTAAAGGCGCACCCAACAAGGAGAAATTGTCCTTATGAACCACTCTGACATTTGTAAGCACTGCCCGGAACAACAATTCTGTTTCACCAGGGGCATTATCATCGAGAATGGTCAGCTCACATTTCGCGCTATTAACTTCAAGTCCGATGGCACTCAACCTATCTATCAAGGTTTATACGTCCTCCAAAACTCTCTCCGGTGTATCACCCAGGGCTGCGTCGTCCAGATACCATACAATGAACTCTGACTCAACCCTGCGAGCGACCTCGTCAATTCCAAGAGCAAACATAGCTTGTCCAAAAGGGTCACCCTGCTGGATACCTGTCTCCGACCTCAGCACCTCTTCACCAAAAAACAAAGCTGAAGGCGAAGAATAAGCTTGCCAAAGGATTCTATATAGCTCCGGCACACGGTTAAGAATAACAGTAAGGAAGGTACCTCTCCTCAGACAATTGAAAGCGTTTTTCATATCCACCTTGAGAAACACCCTCCTATGGATACAATCATTCAAGTACCGTCTTGCAGAATGTGCGGCAGCTTCACAGCCACCCTTCGTAGAGAACCCAAGCTGAACCGGTCTTAATTAACTACCAAGAGAGTGTGATAAGGGGCACGCACCAACCTTGGCAGCCAACCTACGCAAGGTATTACCTACTGCTATGGGTCTGATGCCACCATCGTTTTTGGTTAAAGCGCATAATGTGGCTCCATAGAAAGTTGACAAAGCAAAATCAGGAACTTCTCTCAATATCGCATTCACAAAATCTGTCAAAGTGGTCAAAAGACGTACTCCAGCCTCTGCAGATGAATGGGACAATAGCGTTTTCAAATGACCTGGCCTGAGGCCATCAGGTCCTCCGGCAGAACCAGGACGAAAAGAATTAACAGCCCTCCGGACATCTTCCTCCGAAACAATAGGCACAATTAGAGAATTATCCGGAGACTATGGCATAATCAAGTTTAGCGGGGCAGGCGGGTGTTTAGACCTCAAAGCTCTGACAGTCTCTTCGTTTCGTTGGGCCAGTCTATCCGAAGATGACAGCTCATGAACTGCTCCACTCACGTCACCATCTGCAAACTTAGCTGCCACTCTTTTTATCAACTTTTGTAACTTGTCATCGTATGAAGCGTGTTGATTATTAACAACTGGGATTATGGGTTCAGGCAGCGTAGGTGGGGGAGTCAGTCTCTAAAAATTAGGCCACCTGCCGATTGATTTTGGTAGCAAGAGAAACCTTACGACCTTCCCGACCGCCATCTAGGCACTGTAGCCCCCAGTAGCAGAAGCTCATAAGCCTTGTCCATGCTAATTGGGTCTTCTACGTCAGAGCCTCCTGCAATAACAGTTAGAAGGCTCCCGCTAGAGCTATTATTGATCCCCTGGGAATCGTATTTACGACTCTCAACCTGCTACGACAGCCACCAATATATGCCTCCAAATTCACCAGCTGATTGGGCCGCTCCTGGGGGTCATCGATTGTACCCCGCCATCGACACGCCACACAAACCCATCTTACTATAACTGGCGCCTGTGCCCTGGTCAGTCCCACACATGACATGTGAAACCATCCTGAACACAGTACACATTTAACTCTTTTCTTCCTGTTATTACATGTGTCACATGAGCTACAGAGCACATCCTCACCCACAATCATTAAAATAAATTAGCAGTCTGACTGGCCAAACAGAGCAAATGCCACCAGCACTCCTCAACTGGAGTGCCCATGAGCATTCAGGGGTCAACAGCCTCCCTGCTCAGTACTCTGAAAACACCTGGCAGACGTTCAGAGTTCACCAGGCAGACCAACAATTCCTACCTCAGCTGTAACTTAAACCTCCTGCAACACAACTAAACAAGGTTACTACAGAATAAAAAGGTTAAAAGATATAAAAATCAAAACTAACTGACGATAAAAATAAAAAAATAAAAGTACTAAAGAATGGCAGTAACGCTGCTAATTGCGCTGCATAAGGGATTAACAATTACAAAGTACAGTCAGAACCAGCAAAGTACAGTCACCGGTCACTCGAATGTGCTGACTAAGCGAAACACAGGTCTGACGCATGAGATAATTAACAGAGGTGCTTAATAACAACAACCTCCTCCCATCACTGCTCAATATTTTAAATAGAAATATTATCATTTTATGCTATATTCTTAGAATTATAACTTCAGAACATATATTTGTAAAACTATAGGGTGGGGTGTGAGTTTGGAAGCAATTTTTCAAACATTAATATAATTCTTAAAAATAAGTTCCTAAGTAGGTGATAGGGTTTGACCTATAGTAGAGGCACTACATTATGACGTGGCAGTGTTATTTTTTACAAAAATTAAGTCAATTCAAAAATGTCAGACAAAAGAGAAGCCATTATTGCTCTACACCGTGCCGGGAAGTCAGATTCCGTCATTTCAAAGACTCTCTCAATAGCGAAATTGACTGTTAGGAAGTGTGTGAAGCGTTTTAATGAGAGAGGAGACTTGACTGATCGTCCAAAAAGTGGTAGACAACGCTCACAACGCACCAAACAACTGATAAAATGTGCCCGAGAGAAGATCAGGAGGAACCCGAAAAGGTCAATACGATTGTTAGCCAAAACAGCTAATATGAGTCCCAGAACAATGAGAAGAGTTGTCAAAGAAGACCTAAAGATGTCCTCTTTCACCCTCCAAAAGAGACAGACTCTGTCAGAAGCTGTAAAGAAAAAGAGATTGGAGAGAAGCAAAGCACTTCTGAGAGAATTGAAGTCTGGCACGGCTGGTGAAATTGTTTGGTCTGACGAAAAAATGTTCACAGTGGAAATGGCTCACAACCGGAGGAATGACAGAATAATTAATGACAGTATAAGTGCAAAAGACATCCCATACAACCAAAAAACTGTCCACAGAACCATGAAACCTGCTTCAGTAATGGTCTGGGCCGCCGTTTCAGAAACTTGGAGATCTCCTTCAATTCTTGTGGGAACTAATCTGATTGGTGCTAGGAACCAACTATTCGATCTTGCCAAGATTCAAGAAGATGCCATTAAGCATGGCATTGAGTGGGAGCTCAATCCTCCAGCAGCAAGCAATTATGGAGGTGTATGGGAACGTCAGATCGGGTCGATAAAGCGTCTTCTCGATTCAACGCTCGCCTCCAATCGTTCAAACAACCTTTCTCGTGACGAACTCGACACCTACCTCCAGGAATGTGCTAGCATCATTAATAACACCCCATTGTGGGAAACGTCAAATCACCCCGATGATCCTGCACCTCTCTCTCCATCAAACATTCTCACGATGCGAGACAGTCCTAACCCACCTACTATGGATACGTTAACTGAAGCTGACCTGCTCAGTTATGGCAAGAAACGTTGGAAGAGAGTTGTTTACCTTTGTGATCAATTTTGGTCTCGCTAGCGTCAATTATACTTGGTTCGTCTACAGAGCAGGTCTAAATGGATCAAGTCCAATGAACGAGTTCACATAGGAGATGTCGTTCTAGTGAAGGGCCAAACCAAACGAAATGAATGGCCTATGGGACGAATAATCGCAGTAAAAAAGAGTAGTGATAACCTTGTTCGGTCTGTTACTATTCAGTTGAGTGCTAAGAGAGAAGAGCATCCTAGACTCATTGAACATTCAGTTCGGGACACTGTCCTTCTTGTGCATGCTGATTCCTCTTCGTGAGCATTTAGGGTCCTAATTTTCTGGGGGGCGTGTCGTGGGAAAATTGCTTTTCCCACAAGCCCTCAAGTTTTCAGTTATTAAAATCAAAATTAATTTCAGTAATTCAAATACATTATATATATATTTCAAAATATCATTGCTCATTTAATAAAAGATAATATAGCTATTTCCAATATTATACTGTTTAAGACTTCCTTTTCAATATGTTTTGTTGTTATTAAAAGTAGGTTTTGTATGATATATCGTTAGGAAAATGATAACCACCGTCCACCAGAAATTAGTAATACATTAACCCTCAACCTGTGAGGTGTTGTGTTAATTACGACCATCCAATAACCCAGTAGACAGCCATAGATTGTAAGTTTTTTATTATATATTTATTTTGATTGTAGAGCAGTAGATTTACTTAATTAAATATTAGTTTCATATATATTATAAGATGTATATTGCATTTTTAAGTTGGCCATATATTCGTGGTACCTAGTTAGTCTGACAGTATTGTTGAGATGATCGAATACATATTTAATGTGATTTAATTTATTATATTGTTTGCCATACTAAGAAATACATTAACTAAGGATAGGTCATACTGTATATTATTGATTTTGTATTGTGATTTGTCGAAGATTTTAGTTTCTATTATTCTCTATTTTATCGATTTGTATTTTGTTCTTCGACAGGTTACGTCGTCGTAGTAGTGTTTGTATCCAGAATAAAAAAATAAAGAAAACGGTGGATAAGAGTACTCATTATCCTTGGTTATCAAGAATGACGAAAAAAAATGGATAATAGGAAGAGTGGATTTCCAATGATTAATAACAAGAAATATATATATTAGGCTGCGCGCAGACCAAAAGCGTTTTCGCGTAAAGCGGGCAGGAAAGCTTGCGGGCATGAACCGGGCTACATGTTATTCCTATTGAACTGCGCACTCACAAAGCATTAAGAGCGAGCGCGAAAGCTTGCATTTAAATGCAAGCTTTCGCGCTCGCTGAAGCGACAACTGACTCCTGAAGATGATTTCACGCTGCGCGAGAAGCAAGCAGTTACTCACAGATCATTGAATATAGAAGATGTCCCACTCCTACGTGGACGCTAGTGGCCAAATAATTATTTAAGTGAGAGCGTATCAGCCAATCAGAGAGAGGCGTAACGTGACGTCACATATTACAAACGTATGCACAAACAGGTATAAGTATATATATATAACGGTCAGAGCTACATTTTCTTTTACTTCCTATAAGCAGATATCGAAATTTTAATTTTAAGGAGAATAGGTTAATTAAAGTCTTATATATTTTAATGTATATTTATTATAAAATAGAGAACAAGAATCGAAGTCGAAATTAAAATATTTCGAGTAAACCGAAGTGTCTTATAAACTGTTCAGTCTCAACGCCATTGTTGCAAGCCTTTACCCAAAGATTGTAATCATATTTCCTGAATTAAAAAAACTTTTACCCATCTTTAGATGTAGCTATTGGTGAACATCTAAATGAACATTTTCGCGCATTGCCCATTTTTCACCAGTTAATTTTGATGAAAGAAAAGAAAATTATTGAATTAGGCAGAAAATACAGCTCACACCCTCTGCTCATGATATTGCACCAGAAATAAACCAACGCCTCAAATTCGTACTGAACACATACACACACGTACAAAACATGTACAGAACAGTAATAAATATATTATTTATAAATGTATAATTTTATTATCAGTTTAATATCATGAATAAATATTTTGATTTTAAATAGCATATTTAAATTCAATACTATTCTCTTTTTGTCGTTTTTTGAATAATTAAAAATAAATAATATATCAATAGTAGACAACCAATGATACGTCACGTTACGCACTCCTCCGCTGCCAAGTGTCGCTAGAAAATTAAAAATACTGTAGTGGGATATCTTCTATATTCAATGATCTGCGAGTTACTTGCCAGATGTCACTCGGGTAGGGTGTGTGTATAGAAAATAGAACCTTTTAAGTATAATCGCAGTTGTTATCATTTTTATTTGGTGCGGAGATACACACACCCTCCCCAAGTGACATTTGGCAGCTGCCCACCACAGTTTATAGAAGGGTAGTTAGTACAACGCTTTAATATAAATTTCGGAGCTTGGCCTTCGTGACGTCATTCAAGATGGCGGATGTTTCCACCAATCATGGACACAGTTTATAGAATAGGGTAGTTAGTTCAAGTCTACGGGTACAAATTCGAGTCAAAATAGCTTGGCGGCCGTGACGTAGCAGGCAGTTGCCAAGTATTGTGTTTGTTGCGCTATGCCATAGCTAAAAAAAAATCAAAATAGCAAACTTGAACAAATTTAATTATTTGGTTAATTCGATTATTTTCTTTTTATAATGAGAATATTAATTACTATTATAGATTATTTACTTGAAATTCAGTTGTCTAGAACACTGATCATATAATAAACTCTTTATTTAAGCATTTTTCGTTAGCAGCTCACTGCACTCGTAACCAAATTTCTAAGAAGCAATTTCAGCTTATTTAGCCTGATAATCCATGCATGTAAAATGTTCTATTCATAGATGCAAGATAAAAATAATACTATTTAAATTCATACGGATAGCTTATATTGAACTTCATATAGAAACATATAATTAGGTAGGTTTTATTTGAGAAGGATAATAATTAGGGCTGTGACATGGCTTATTTTGCATATGCTCGTAAGAATTGGCTTGCATTTTTTTGAAGCATATGCATTTTGTAAGGGCTTTAAGCAAAATCATTCGAGCATATGCTTTTTATTAGAGCTTTAAGCAAAATCATTCGAGCATATGCTTTTTATTAGAGCTTTAAAAAAAATGTTTCGAGCATATGCTTTATCAAAGCGCTTATCTAATTTTTATGCATAATATCCTTTCGTTGAGGCTTTAATGAACAGGAAATATCTTCAACGGCTCATAAAAAGTGAATATATAGGGAACACAGATTCAACTGATTAGTAATTAGTAAGATGCACGTGGCATCCAGTGCAAAGTATTACAGAATCCTTAGATTAGAAGTATCTTTCTTTCGTGTCAACTCATTTAGTTCTTTTAATACTTCTATATTTCTTCTTTATACTTTTCTACTCTAAATAATAAATACACGTTATGTCAAACATTAGCCATCACCTAGTTTTCTCTGCAAATCTTATTTTCAGATACGTAATTGCAGTAAGTTTGAAACTTTGACATAGCGAATTCTATTCTAATAGAATTGAAATATTGTAAGGACAATCGAGGTATGTTGTGTGCGTGACGTCATAACAGCAACACTCTAAAATCATATTTAAAACAAGTGAAGAAGGTAAATTTGTAAAATACGCTATTTATTAATTGGTATAATATAATGAATAAATATATATTTAATGAATTATTTAACCTGCTAAGCCCCTAATTTTCTCTTTAAATTTGTTCCTTTGCTTACGTTACGTCAAAAATCACTCAATTGTCGCTACCTATCAATATTACTACTCCTAGTAGGGAAAGTACTAGAGAGTAAAGCATTGTTAGCTGTTGTTACAAATCGAGTGATTTGCGACCGTGACGTCAATTAGGCAACGCACATAAATAGAAAACGAAGGTTAAGCAGTGTGAATAACATTAATGGATTAATCACTTTTTTATAATGAAACGTTCTTCAATTGTCTTAAATATTTTTTTAGAGTGTTGCTGTTATGACGTCACGAACACAACATACCTCGATTGTCCTTACAATATTTCAATTCTATTTCCCACTTTTAAAACCAGATGGTGCCACAACGCATTTTTAAAACAGAAATTATCGAGAGTTGTACGTATCTTATTGTAGTATAAAATCTTTGGCGTAACTCTTTAAATTTTCAGAAAAAAATCAAGTTGATAGTTTGCACGAGTACCATCCAGGATAACTAAAGTTTTTTTGTGTATTCATAACTAAACTAATGCTCTAGAAATTTCACTGACAAGCTTTTATGAAAGTTCTGCCAAGTTGAAGTGATTGTATAATTTTATCTATTTCAATGTGTTGTGTAGGCTCTTGGAAATTTGTGTCTAGGAAATTTCGTTCTTGAAAATGTCCATCTAGGAAAATTCGGTCACAGTTTATAATGGTGTTATTAAAGAACAGTAATAGAAAAAGTTGAAATTATGAGTACTAAAATGTGTAAATTATTTATTAAAATAGGATAACCTCAACTGTTTTAAAATGATACGTAACATTAGTAATTTTGTCATTCATTTAACACGAGATTTGAACGGAAAATTCGGTCTCAGAAATTTCGGTTTCAGCTATAAATAAAGCTTATGAATTATGTATTAAATGTATCGTGGGTGTGCCGCCCCTCGAACCCCCCCCTCCTGCCAGGTCATTAAACAATCAGGAAATGTTCAATACAACAAATTAGCGAATACAGCAAACTACTTAACGGTCATTTATGTTGAGAGGTCATTTATAATTCTGAAACCGAAATTTCCGGCCACCTGTTGTGTAATTCTAAGCAAAGAATCAACCCTGCATTCATAGAAAACGAAAAATCAAGCTTTTTTCAGGAGTGACAGAAATTTTTTAATTCTTTCATTTTCGAGTAATTACGATCAACAGCTTTCCCGAAGGAATCTACAGTGTGTCCAATAAGGCTATGCTTCTACTGTATAAAATTTTAAAAATATAGTAAACAGCGCATAAGGTTTTTGAGATACAGTCTCTACTGTGTTATTTTCTATTGATACAGAGTTGCAAGTTTTTAACGATAACTCTTCTCTGATTGGTCAGTTAGAAGGAGGAGCCAACATGGGGCGGAGTAATAAACTGTAAGTGCTTCGCACTTTGTTGGCCCTTCCTATGCTAATTGTGCACTCAGAGAAATTCTGATGCACCCAGGTGTTTCGAGTTCACTCTGTGGCTTTGTCTCTAAAGCGAGACACTTTAGTGTCTTAGCTATAAGTTTGTTAAAATGATGAGAAAAAAAAGAGGAGAGAATAATTTCCTCATCATTTTAACAAACTTATATGTAAGACACTTTAGTGCATCTAAACTATAGTTTGATGCACTAAAGTGTCTCGCTTTAGAGCCAAAGCCATAGGGTGAACTTGAAACACCTGGGTGCATCAGTTGGACTTGTTTATCTTTGTAATGTAGTTTGTTATTTCACCTAGTTTATTGCACTGCACACTTCATTATTGTCTCAAGTTGATTGCTAGCAAGAGCCTAGCATTCAGGATTCCTAAAGCAGCACGCCTCCCAGTCAATGATCTAGTAACATTAAAAACAATACCCTGAATAACTTATCCGCAAGGAACAATATTTTTAAAACTATATTCTAAATGAAATTAACCTTTTGTGCTGGAACAGCCATTTTTTGTTGAATTTATTTTGTTATTTAATATATGTTGTTCCTTGTTCAATTACATAAGGAGTGCACCTCTCATGTGATTTCGAGTTTAATTTGTTTCAGTCCACAGACCAGTAAAGTAGAAGATGTTCCAATACTGCGTGGACACCACTGCACAATAATTTGAGAGGAGAGAGACCGCGGGAAAATGAGAACCAATCAGAGACGGTAGGTGCGTGATGTCACTGAAATTGGAAGTTAATAGGGAGGACTAATTCAAATATTGCTCGTTTTCTATGATGTTCATTTTTGAGGGGAGACTTAACCAAAAACTATTTTGAATTTTTGAACTATAATCATAATTGCAGTAATGTAATATAGTTTCCATTTATTATATAATATAGTGAACATTTTCTATAATATACAATTTTTCCCACCCTTTCTTATTAACAGTAAAGACCAAGGTATAAGAACATAATCAGGTATAGTAGGTACCTAGCAGACGACACAAAAATATGACGTCACCACAACAACACATTCCTTGTTTGTGACCGAGCGGCTCATAATTCCTCGTATTTGCATGTTAATATCGAGAAGTTTAAAGTCATTTTATAAGGGTTTTGTACAAAAGAAAAGCAAAAATGGTGATTGAACCTCAAAGTTGAATATATAGATATAATTCAGGTGTGTTTTAATTGTTCATTTCTTTTACTTATCTATAAAAAATAGGGTCTTGAACATATGCTACCTAGCAGCCTAAACTAGTGCTAGTTAACTGCTAAATTGTAGTTCCAATGAATAACAAATAAGGAAAAAAATAATGGAAATACAATTTAACCAATGCCTAGTTAGTAATTGATGAGAAAAAATTCAATTTAAAAGTGATTAAGTTTAAGTAGGTTTTTCCATGTTTCAAAGTGTGGTCAGAGTCGCCATTTTGAGTCACCCGGTGGTCACGTCAAACTATAGATTCAATCAGCTGATTACCATACCCTATGTTACTGTATCCTGGTAAAGACCATATATAGTATACTATACAGTATACATAATGATTTACCACACCAAATAAATTATTTTCACAGTAGGTTAATTAAAAAAAAAAATTATTTGAAAGGTATATTTATAACATATATTATTGAACATCAATTGGCATCACTGATTAGTGAAA
Organism: Caprella mutica; assembly: GCA_947561585.1. Classification (NCBI taxonomy): domain Eukaryota; kingdom Metazoa; phylum Arthropoda; class Malacostraca; order Amphipoda; family Caprellidae; genus Caprella; species Caprella mutica. Next base: position 14,355 of record CANNZV010003483.1, read on the forward strand.
AATAGTTAGGGATAAGAGTAAGCACTTTAATGATTATTTAAAATGTTAATGGTCACGTATCTACCTAGGTAGTTACTAGTTAGGATAAGTTCCGAATTATCGGTCAGTTCCACATCTTCGGTAATAGATATAAGAAAAATAGTTATTTTAAAAATAATTTAATTTTTATTTTAGGTGGTATTCATGATACCTGCAAGTATCATTGATACCAATTAAATAAAAATTATATATTTATTAAAGTATAGTTTTTTCTTATATGACCGAAGATGGAACTGACCGGTAATTCGATATTACCCTAGGTATTTATTGGAATAGGTAGTTATCTGTCCCAAGATTTCAGCTGTTATTTTAAAACTAATAGATTTATAACACTATGAAGTTATAAGTACGCATTGATTGAAATAGTTTGAAGTATACACACAACTCTATAAGATTAACGACTGTTGTAATTTCGAGAGCAATAATTACAGACAACCTCTTCTTCCCACACTCTGCAGCGGAATGTTTGGTTTTTGGCGTGAACAGTGAACAACAAAACGGAACAAGTTCAAATAAAAGAAAAATGAATTATGAGATTATATATGAATATTTTGAAACAATAAAGGAATATGAACATTTACTATCACAAAAATATAATTTTCGCATTAGGAGATATCATAAAATATACCTAATAATAACATCAGAAATAATGCAATAGCGAATGTAGTAAGAATGATTGAAACGTCACGCACTTACCATTTTGACGTGCCATCAGTCGCTAGATTTTTAAAATGACTGTATTGGGACATCTTCTACTTTACTGGTCTGTGTTTCAGTCTGCCGTTTGCTATTGAACGGGGAGGCTGCATAGTGTATATTCTGTTGCGTCATATGACGAATCTTTGTGTTATTCATCTACCATTTCCTTCAGTTCTGCTATAAACTGTAAGTTTATTTAAACTATGTTTGTTTAACTATGATCCATAAATTAGCTATTGATGTATGTATTTTATTTGAGTGAATCATGAGCTTGTATAATAATTAGGAGTGCGATTACTTACAATGTATTATTTTTGTTTTTTGCCTTTCAGGCTACGTTCAATTCAGCTAAAAGATTCAGTAAATACATCTCCCGTAGAGTGTCTCTGATAAATAAATGTTTTGCTTCAACTTCGTGGAGATATATTCCCTCAAGTTTAAACCCTGCAGACATCTGTACTCGGCCACTAGGAGCGGAAGAAGTCATAAACTCCAGATGGATCAAGGGACCTGAATTTCTGAGAAATCTCGACAATACTAAGTTTTTGTACAATAATGCTGGATCTTTGCCAGAAACAGTTCTCGACGAAAAAGTTTTGCTTAATATAGCAAAGGAAGGTTGTGCTGTCTTCGATCAAACTTGTGCAAGGATAAATCAGCTAAATAAGTTGGTACGTATTTCCATGATCGTTCTTAAATTCTGCAGAGTTCTTTTGATTCGAGTGGGAATAACTCCCATCACCCTGACTGATGTAAGTTATCAGACTGCTAAACAGTTTCTCGTTAGAGATGCACAAGATTCATCTTTCAAGATCCTGAAGGAGGAGCTTCAAAATGACAAAACCGTCAGCGATAGAAGAATGAGTCAATGGTGTCCATTTATTGATCGTGATAATTTGATTAGAGTTGGTGGAAGACTATCCAATGCTCCCTTTTCATACAATGTAAAGTTTCCATTACTAATCCCTTGCAATCACGGTCACCCAATCGCTGAAATCTTTATTTTGCATTCTCATCAGAAAGTGAAACACCAAGGCAGACTTATTACCTCATCAGCTTTGCGCTCTTCGAGCTACTTTCTTCAGAATGGTTCTAAAATGATCCAAGAGTTTCATCAACAAATGTTTTGCATGCCGTAAATTGCGTGCACCATTGGAATGTCAAAAAATGAGTGACTTACCGGCTGTCAGACTGACGAAAACTCCTCCTTTCATGTACTCAGGTATAGACGTATGTGGACCCTTTCAGATCAAATCGAGTGTAACTACTCGTAGAAACACTGGCACGGTGAAAGTTTGGTTACTTTTAGTAACTTGTCTCTATTCTAGAGCAACTCATACGGAGATTTTGCCATCATTAGACACCAGTGCTTTTATAAATGCTTATCGCAGATTTGTCTGTATACGAGGTCATTGTCAAAAACTTAGAAGCGACCGCGGGACCAATTTCGTAGGTGCCAAGAACATTGAGAACAATTTTTCATTCAGTGATTTCAAATCTGAGCTTCAAGTTCATAACACTGAATGGGAATTCAATCCTCCTCATGCCAGTCATTTTGGTGGCATTTGGGAAAGGAAAGTTGGCTCTCTCAAAAACATATTGAGCGCAGCTATCGGACAACTTGGCAAAAGAACTTTATCTCTCGATGAATTTTCCACTCTGGTTGCAGAATCCACCAGTATAATGAACAACACGCCCTTACATGACATCCTCCATGATCCTAACGAACCTCTTCCTATTACTCCGGCCATGTTATTAACACATAAGGAAGAGGAGGTTTCTCCGTCTATTGATGATTTCTCACCTAAGGATATCCTAGCCTATGGTAAAAATAGGTACAGACGTGTTCAACATCTTGCTAACTACTTTTGGCAGAGATGGAAAGATGAGTATGTAATGAGTCTGAATCGAAGGAGAAAGTGGGTGACCGAAAATAAAGCTATAGTAATTGGTGATCTCGTCTTGGTTAAAGAAAAAAACCTGAAACGGAATAAGTGGCCTATCGCCAAAGTGGTTGAGACTGTACAAAGTAAAGATAAAAGAGTTAGGTCTGTTTTCGTGAAGATGGTTAACCAAAAAACGCCTAGAGTACTTCAAAGACCGGTAGTTGATTTGGTACTTCTGTCCACCAAGTAAATGAAATAGATCGTAAACTTTTGTTCTCTCACTGTATTAATGTAACTAGTCTTAAGAGAAATATATTTATTATTATTTTTGTAATAGATCTATCAAGGTTTTTTTTTATATATTTCTTTATATGAATAATCTGTAATTTATTTGACCGGATGGTCAAAAGGGGGGAGTGTGCTGGAACAGCCATTTTTTGTTGAATTTATTTTGTTATTTAATATATGTTGTTCCTTGTTCAATTACATAAGGAGTGCACCTCTCATGTGATTTCGAGTTTAATTTGTTTCAGTCTGCCGTTTGCTATTGAACGGGGAGGCTGCATAGTGTATATTCTGTTGCTTCATATGATGAATCTTTGTGTTATTCATCTACCATTTCCTTCAGTTCTGCCATAAACTGTAAGTTTATTTAAACTATGTTTGTTTAACTATGATCCATATATTAGCTATTGATGTATGTATTTTATTTGAGTGAATCATGAGCTTGTATAATAATTAGGAGTGCGATTACTTACAATGTATTATTTTTGTTTTTTGCCTTTCAGGCTACGTATTACATCACTGGATTTATCAAGAGTTTCATTTCACCTGAGTTAGAATTCAGGATACCTTTCATTTCTTAACCAAGAACTACATTCTTAGTGTAAGTAACTAAATAATTTCTATCCTTATAGAGGTGCCTCCCGCAGGACAGTTCCTTGAATGAAACCCACAGGAAAGAAGCCTGAAGTGTATAGTGAAAACTAATACGACTGTATAGGTTTTATTAGTTAGCACAATGATTAGATGACAAGGGTTGGGTAGTAACTAACTGATATGAATGAAAGCAATAGTGATGTAAATACATGATCTTAAAATATATGTTCTAATGATACCAATTTTAGTGAATAAAATCATAATGATAATGTATTCATACACCGAATAGGTTTTTAAGGTCATAAATCGAAAGGTTACTGATTATAAAAATACGACAAATAAGAATAATGTACTGAATAATTTCGGTTTCACTTATGTAAAGTAAATGATTGAAACACACAAGTAATTATAAACTTACATTCCTTTGAACGAAAAAGAGCATGTTATACAAACAAACTAATGCAAAGGAGAGGATAAAAATACGCCTCTCGCTGTTACATCAGGTACACTACTTGTAACATTGAGTGCCTTAAACCATACTTAGCCACCGCTGGGCTTGACTTGTTACCAAACACATGCACCTTACTTCGGTAAGGCACTAGTCCATTGCAGGGGTTATTCTGGTCCACCAAAACAATCTCATGAAGTCACGATGTCTAGGATCAATGTAGAAAGAATGGAACATTCTTTCTTCGACATCCGCAGCAAAGCCTACTGCCTACAACTCCAAGACGAAATCTCGTGATAACACCAACAATTCTGTTGTTCTCGTCAGGTCCCTGGATTAAACAGTCATTCAGGCTTGTGCTGTTGTACCTTGCACTGGAGTCAAAAGACCATACGAATCTTGTTTTTCTGGTTTATTGGGAACACTGGAACGAAGAAGGACTCCATGTAGATCTGATATTTTGACACTTTTTCAACTTGACCCTTTCTTTGCTATGTAGTCTCCAATGATCTCGAGGCAGCTAGCTAACTTTGCTGGATCTCTCTGTATACGAAGATGTGTAATAAAAGACGGACCTTTTGCTCTCAGGAAGAACTGTTCCATCAAGAAGGGGAAGGGGGAATAAGAACTGTTGCTCATCCTTAGGGTGCGTTCACACTACAAGCGCCGCGAGCGTAGCGTCATTAATGTTGTTTGGTATTCGTATGGAGAGACGCTTGGCTATTCACACTGCGAGCGGAGCGGCGCCGCAATAAAACAATACTATTAATTGCGCTCCACTCCGCGCTGCTCCGCTCCGCTTGTAGTGTGTACGTACCCTTAGAGTGACCAAGTCGAGAATCTCTATTGATATTACTAGGCTTATTTCATCGATTGAAATCTCTAGTATTGGATCTTAGATTAGGGATTGCAAGGAAGTTAGGAGTGGACTTGAAATTATGAAACTTATCTGAATTTTCCTTGTGCAGGATTCTAGGGTGACCCCTTTGACATCTCTCACAGGACACATCAACCTTGAAATCTTTCGCTTGATGGTTGGGTTATAGGCACTTGTAACAGAATTCGTTTTCTCTCATAAACTGTCTTTTATCTAGATAGAACATACTGCCAAACTTGCTGCAATGCTCCAGTGTATGGCCATAGACCATATGAAGAATGCACTTCTTAGCTTCATCTGACTTCGAAGCCAAAACTTTCACATGACGAGTAGAAACTGTAACGTTTTCCTGCGTAAAACCTGGCATGTTGAGCTCTGGAACATAGTTTCCCAGGAACTTTACAAATTCTCTGAATTTTGGAAGAGCTCCGTGCTCTTCTCTATGGGCGAAACACTTTGTTTGCCACCTGCTGCGAAACTTTTCTGTTAACTTGTTGAGGATTATCTGTGTTCCGCTTGATAGATCGAACGCATATAGATCTGGACACTGCCTCATACTGGTGAGAGCCAAATGACAAAATTCGAGATCTTTCAGCAGAAAAGAGTTCCTACATGTTTTCAGAGTAGGAAACTCTCGTACCTTTTCAATGATAGAGTTAGACACTCTCTCGCTTGATCCGTACCTCTCCTCAAGAGTTTGCCAGAGGTCTCCAAAAGCCATATCTGGATCTAAAGCCCCCCCCCCCCCCTAAACTCGTCATCAAGGACCTGGGACGGTTTTTTGTGTTCGGCTTGGGGAACATACATAAACTCTTGCGAGTTGGCCTCCGACTCCTCCAGTTTACGAGTAATTTGAGTCTTCCTGGACCAAAACTGGAGGGGTTCACCTTCAAAAGGACCCCCAAGTCCTCTCAGCAGCTCGTGCTTGAGGTACCTTCAGTTTGAACCATGATATACTGACTACATGGTATGCTCGCTAGATAATCAAAATGAGACCTGTTCTACGCATCGTGGTTGTGACATCACGTGGATCCTTCATAGTTTGTTTACTTTTAGTCCGCTATTGTATATTGACTGTATTAGTACCCGCCTGCTAAAGAGCCGCTTGAGCAGTCTTTAATAAATAAATTAAATAATAATAATATAATAATTAAATAATAATAATAAAACAGGTTAGGAGAAAAGCACATATATTTGAAGACGTCATTCTGGTGTACAGTAACTGAAAAAAGGAAAAAGAGTCACAATATTTAACTAATACATGTATGTTTTAAACGTTAAACCATTATGAAATATATTCAACGAAACAGTGAAATTCCACTTCAAATAGACGAATAGCGTAAAGCCTATTCAATGTCTAGAATTATAATAGATAAATTAGTCTGCCAGCTTATAGATATAATTTTCTACGACTAAGGACAGAACTAGTTTTCTATGAAATCATTTTGAGGCGATACTAATACAAATGTAAAAGAGCAAAACTTGAAGGATATACATAAGTGCAAAGAGAAGAGGGACATATTGTGGATAAATATTACTATATGTGATAATAATTATGGTACAAACAATAAAAGAATTATTGGACGATATAGGTATTAGGTACTCTGCTAGAAAAATTGAGTTAGGTATTTATACATTTATAAAACCGTGAAACAATGGAAAAAAGACGAAAAAAATTGAATAATTATTGATCTATATGATTATTAGGTATATAAAAATAACTTGCATCAAGGTTGGGATCTAAACTACGGTATTTTGAGGTTAAGATTGTGAGGAATTCTAAAATATGACTGCTCTAAAGATATGTACCTATTGAGATGTAGGTACCTACCTACAGACTACAGTGTACTTATCTATCAAGAGGTAGGTATACCTACTAACATACTACAATTACATTGCACATATCTATCAAGAAGTAGGTACCTACCTACATTGTAGTCTAACTACCGATCAACAGGTACGTATGACCCTACCTTAGACTACCTATAGAGAGGTAGTCTAAGGTAGGTATCTGCAGGTACGTATGTACCTAAATACAGACTACAGTGTACCTACCTCTCTATATTGGAAGTGTAAGGTAGGTACCTGCAGACTTGCAGGTATTTAGATACCATGAAAGATATCAACCATTCTCTAGTTTGGTAAGAATATATTTTATTTATTTTAGTAGGGTTTAACGTCTGCTTCGGAACCAAAGGCCATATCGCTGACGTCAAAAGGAAATTAAATACAAGGGACTGGAAGAAGCAGTCAGAGAGGAAAGTGGCTCCATGAACAAAATCACTTACCACCGTCGGTGACAATGCTCATGGATGCAGAAAAGCTACTCCGTGAATGCAGTCACTTACCAAGGAATGTGACGAAACGGGACACAAGCACCGGTGGCTGCACTCACTGATGGAAGAGGAAAATGAAGAGGTGATAGTAAATGAAGCCTACGAGCCTACCCAACACAAAATCTAAGACCTCGTAGTTGAAGAGCATAACCCTAGCGCTATCCTCTAAAACTGCAAGTAGCGTTAAAAAAAATGATAAACATGGTAAAAATGAAAAAAAGACAATCCATAATCCAAATTACAACAGTTCGGGGCCCAAGGGACGCCACCCCCCTTCTCTTCCATTCACCACAGACAGCTTCAGGATAGAGCCCCTGGGGGCTGGTAAGAATATAAGGCCATTTCAACTTGGTAAATAAATCGTAATGTAATAGATACCTAGGAACAAAATCTTATATATAACTAATTTACACTATCTTATATACTTTTCATAACAGCAACTCTCACTAGGTACCTAAGTGACTAGTACGCTATTGTGTAGTGCGTAAAAGTGAATTGAAGAAAAACTACAACCTGAGTTTGTGATTGATTAAAGATAGATTTCTTACACAAAAGTATTAAAGTTTTATTATATGCTAATGTTATCGCATAGAATAATGTTTTTTCTTTCTATTATCGAAAAAAATAACAATATTGTTAACCATATATACGTAACATTCAAATAATTACTCTGTTTGTTCTATTATAATAATGCATGACACACATTTCAGGATCCACGTGACATCACACATTTCCTAGGGTGTGTAGGGTGGGTTGAGGAACCTGCGCGCTTGCATACCTGTAGTTATTATATCATGGTTTGAACCATTCAATCTGTGACGACCAGAGTAATTCACTAACTCAGACCGCTCAATCAATTTTGGAGCCGAAACAACAGTCTCCCTTTTAGCTTTAGTTGGCTCCTCCTCTCGCTTGCTGTGATCAAGATAATTATCGGAATCCTCAATCCATTTCTCCAGAACATTTTCTACTTGCGGGGCCTCACGGAGAATTGAGCTTAATGGCTGGTTCCTTATTTCAGGGATGGCACCACTAGAAAAACAGGTCTTCTCATAACTGGGAATGGAAAATCAAACATTTGTTAATATGTGTTTTAATGGAATCAGCATATTTAATTATGTATGATTACATACTCTGTTCATCTAAATAATACTTATTAAAGAAAAGAAAATTTAATTTATTTTGAAAAAGCGTCATCTAGTGACAAATAGCACAAACTTTGCACGAGTCATTGACGACGCCATCTTGTTGTTATTTCACAAACGTTGTGCAAAAACTTTTGTATATCTGCGAGTGATATTATAAATTATAACTCTAAATAAAAATACTTTATTTGTAAGTATATTGAATGTAAATCACAAATTCATTTATTTATAGCTTATTTCTGAAGATAAACAGACATTCTATAAACGTTCATGAAGATTGTTCTGGAAAGTTCTGGAATTAATGCAAGCAACACCGCCATCAATGAGATGATCGCATAAGCTGTTATGTTAATTATGAAAAACCCTATTTTCTCTGAAAATACAGTGATTTGAGAAGACATATTTCATATCCGTCACTAATCAATGTTTATATATAATATTATGATAAAATATTTGATATGAAAATTATATGATCTCAGCCTTTATTTCTTGGACAGTTTCTACAGAGTAATCCATATTAGGCAGAATCCGTATCAAACTGTCTCTATCTGTTCTCCTCGGCTTCCAAGACTTTAAAGGTCCTCTCCAGGCTCCGAGAAAAAAAATGAATTTATAACAGAATATTATATAACTAAGGTCTACGATCATTATTCTGCAAACCGCATACAATTCGGTTCAGTATATATTTAAAGTTTTTTAATACTCTGTGAGCAACAATTGAGCGAATCACTAATCTGATACTCAAGAAGAAGATTGTACACTCTATGTTTTGATTACAAATTTGAATTTTATAAACAAACCATGCGTTTTCGGCCTTCATTTAAATAATTTTAGATATTAATTGTTTTCTAAAGTATATTAAAGGTCCTCTCCAGGCCCCGGGAAAAAAATGAGTTTATTACATAATATTATATAACTAAGGTCTACGATCATTATTCTGCAAACCACATATAATTCTGTTCAGTAAATATTTTATTATTTATTTTTAAAAAATTTTAATACTCTGTGAGTAACAATTGAGCGAATCACTAATCTGATGCTCAAGAAGAAGATTGTACACTCTTTGTTTTGATTACAAATTTAATTTTAAAAACAAATCATGCGTTTTCGGCCTTTATTCTAGATATTAATTGTTTTCTAAGGTATATAAAAGTCTATATTATAAATTCATTCAATTTTATACCTTTACTCGAATATTAAATGGATTTATTAAACCTAATACCAAGTTGACAATCAAAACAAATGGTGTACATTCTTTTTCTTCAGGCGGAAAATTTCTTAAATTAGTAAGTCGGAAGTAAAATAGGTTTTGTAGAGTTTTGAATATAAATATCTTTAAAAGCATATAGAATTAAAAATATGCTACCAAATTCGATGCGGTTTGCAGCAAAATGATAAGAAACATTAGCCTAGTTGAATAAGGCAATAAAAATATTTGCTTGGAGGGGACCTTTAACGTTTCTATCATAAGTTCATTCAATTTTATACCTTACACGAATATTAAATGGATTTATTATACCTAATTCCTAGTTGACATTCAAAACAAATGGTGTACATTCTTTTTCCTCAGGCTGAAAATTTCTTAAATTAGTAAGTCGTAAGTAAAATATGTTTTGTAAAGTTTTGATTTTTAAAATCTTTAAAAGCATATAAAATTAAAAATACGCTACCAAATTCGATGCGGTTTGCAGCAAAATGATAAGGAACATTAGCTCAAAAATTTAATGTTTTCATTTTTTTGTTGGGTTAATTAGAAAATCATATAGTTAATAAAGTATACATTAATAATATAATATGTTGTAATACCTTAACTGAAGCATTAATTAATATCTTAACTGAAGCATTAATTAATATCTTAACTGAAGCATTAATTAATATCTTAACTGAAGCATTAATTAATATCTTAACTGAAGCATTAATTAATATCTTAACTGAAGCATTAATTAATATCTTAACTGAAGCATTAATTAATATCTTAACTGAAGCATTAATTAATATCTTAACTGAAGCATTAATTAATATCTTAACTGAAGCATTAATTAATATCTTAACTGAAGCATTAATTAATATTTAACTGAAGCATTAATTAATATCTTAACTGAAGCATTAATTAATATCTTAACTGAAGCATTAATTAATATCTTAACTGAAGCATTAATTAATATTTAACTGAAGCATTAATTAATATCTTAACTGAAGCATTAATTAATATCTTAACTGAAGCATTCCATAAATAGTACACTTAGTAATTAAATAAAAAGTCTTGTCTTCTATTTTAAGAAGAGAAATGTAACAAATCAGGCCGTATATATTAAGTAAGCCATGCATAAATAAACATTTCTTATAAAAAATATATTCTAACTATAATGTTACTGCTATGAAAAAAGGGTTGCAAATCACAAGCATCTTAGAGGGTTAATCATAATGTATTCAAATCATTTACTTTTCCTTCTATTTACTCTTTGATAGTTTTTCCCTTAAAAGGTTTTCAAATTAACAAAAAAGAGTCAATCTATCTGATTAGGCAGGAAAATGTAATATGATTCATCACTAAAATAATACACTTAGATTTGACTACTTTCCATAGTAAAAATATAGAACAATCAACAGACATTTGGTTACTGCGTTTATATTGAAAAAAAATTTATATGTTGAGAAAATATTGTTGAAAGAAGCTAGATCTTACTGTTAATAAAAATCAAATCCCTTGATTTTTATGAAGAGTGGCTTAATTCTAAAGAGATTAGAACCACGAAAGAAATAATTAAATCCATTGTAATTAAATATGAAATATTAGAAAAAAAAACAGTAGCACAAAATAAAGAATCCTAAGAAAATAATTTCTAACTTTGAGATAGTTGTATCATATGAAATTCCAAATTCTGCATGAATTAACCTTCTAGAAATGTGATAAGTGAATTTCTTCGAAATTAGAGATTGGTTTATTTCAAAACCAAAATAATTTTGTCTGCGATTTGGAATATATGTTGGATGATTCTATTATCGTGGTTTTGAAGGAACATTGTAAGCTGAACACTTACAAAAAGTGGATCTAGTAACAGCACACATTCCAATTTACAATGGCAATACACCATCTTTTCAATTTCAAATTACCTCTTTTCTGGGTGAAAATATTTGCAAAATATTTAAGGGATAAACCCAATGTTCTTTTTTCAGAGTTTTTCATGCGTCCTCTCACTATTCAGTTTTCCTTACACGCACCACACTTTCGTGCACGACAGTGCTTCAACACAATGATCTTGAATTTATTAATTCTGTCTTCTTTAAGGAAGTGTGATGAATTCTTCTTAGATTTGAATGGTAGAATGGAATTCTTAGTCTTTTTCTTGTTAGTCTCTTCAAATTCAGGAGATCGTATTGAAATAACTGCGCTAACATAGTGTTCACAAAGCTTGCATTCAAACACAGGTAAAGTTTCAGATTCCAGGACAATAACCCCCCGTGCAAAATAAAACCCCGCGGTCAAAAAACCGTGCAAAATACCCCCCGGACAAAAAACCCCCCGGACAAATACCCCCCGAACAAAAACCCCCCGGTCTATATAAATAGCATAATTCATTTTTATTAATATATTAAACATTATTCAATGCAAACCAATAATTATTAAATTTTCTTTGAAATTATGACAATTTTTTTGCAAACTAAGGTATACTCAATTACCTATTATATAGTAAAAATAAGTACAGTATACATTTTGTCACTATCAAACCTGGCCGGGGGGGGGGGGGGGGGGGCAAGCCCCCCAAACCCCCCAATCGGACCACTAACCTAACCTTAGGTGCACTATATCTCTTTATATTTATAGTATATAGTAATTTCATTTATAAAAAATTAATGAAAATTAATTAAAATGAATTATGCTATTTATATCGACCGGGGGTTATTTGCACGGGGGTTTTTTGCTTGGGGGGTTCTTGTCCTGTTACCAAAGTTTCCATACATTTAATCAATGTGCATGATTGGTGTACCTACCTATTGCACAAGTCACACTGCACCCACTTAGTGTTCCTGTTGGTGCCTTTATTTTTAGTTGGATCTATTGAAGTAATTACTAATTTTTCCATTTTTCACAATGAATTGTAAAATCTGTTTTCTTTTTGTATCTGGATTCCCGAATAATATTTTCTTGTTCAACAATTTATCAACATGGGACAAAACAAAAACCCCACAAGAACTAGAATCACATTGCAGCTCCTGTTCAATTTTCAAAAAGCGCCAGCTATTTCCATCAAAATTTGTATTGAGAAATGTCCTTATTTGAGTTATACTGGAAGATCGCAGGCCAAGAGAGTCAAAAAGGGAAAAGTGTGAGATTGAGGGTACAGTATTATAAATCGCCAATGATTATATTCACACCAAGGTAAAAGTAGGATATCTTTAGATAGATCAAAAAGATTTTAGATAATTCGTTTTGGTGAAGTTCTTAATAGGTATAACACACTAGAGCTTTCAATCAGAGATATATTTGTAGCATCACCTATGATAGATTTTATGAAAGTCAATAATAACATCATTCAGGTACGAATTAGGTTGCAAAGTTTGCAAATCTGAATGTGCTATGGGAATACCATCCATTTCAAAAAATAAAAAGTTATCTTTCAAATAATTTCCATGAATTGCTTGAGCCAGTGATACTGCGTCATCTTGTGGTGGAACAGAGTCATCTTGTGGTGGAACAGAGTCATCTTGTGGTGGAACAGAGTCATTTGTGGTAGAACAGAGTCATTTGTGGTGGAACAGAGTCATTTGTGGTGGAACAGAGTCATTTGTGGTGGAACAGAGTCATCTTGTGGTGGAACAGAGTCATCTTGTGGTGGAACAGAGTCATCTTGGAGTGGAACAGAGTCATCTTGGAGTGGAACAGAGTCATCTTGGAGTGGAACAGAGTCATCTTGAAGTGGAACAGAATCATCTTGTGGTGGAACAGAATCATCTTGTGGTGGAACAGAGTCATCTTGTGGTGGAACAGTCATCTTGTGGTGGAACAGAGTCATCTTGTGGTGGAACTGATTTCATGATGCTCATTACATCAAAATCAAGGAAATCTTCTGTATATTCACTTCCTTCACTTTGGTCATCATAAGATGGAACTTTGGGGAGTGGTTTTTTCATATTTTTTTTGTGATATAAGCGACCAAAGCAGTGTTTCTGGAGCGTCAAATTTGGTATACATAAAGCTTTTTTTCAAATTTCTTGCATTAATATTTCCATTATTAAAATGAATCAACAAACGCAGATATAATAAATGGGTAACACCATCCATTCTATCAATGAAATAATGAGATTTACCTATCTTATTATTAAATTGTTCTGACATTTGAGTGTTGATCATTTTAATATTGGAGATCAAAGTGATGTGGCGGCAAAGTTCAGAATCTCTCTTGCAATTAATCTTATGAAATTAATCATATGCAATGTATATTTTGGAAGCGTTTGTTACTGGATTAACTCTGCCATAGCTGTGATCTATGTCAGAAGATTTCAGAGAATTTAGACGAGGATTAAGAAAAGGTAGCTCAATTTGTTCTGTTTAGCAAGCAATACATTTTCCATTGTTGGCTCAACAAACATTCCACAATGACTCTCTAAAAGCTCTGGTGCCCTTTTCATCAATTTTTTTGCTACTCTGTCTGGCATGTCACATATTAATATGCTAGGCTTGAACTTTAGAGATAAGAGCAAATCTACATAGTCATGTGGAGACTCGTGTTTAATAATAGACTTGAAAGCATGAGCTATACCATGCTTACAAGTGAATGTTAGATAGCCCCCAGATCCTCCATATACACTGAACATTTTTTTCTGAAAATCAGGTAAAACATTCAGTTTATTCTTTATTTCGTGAATTAACTGATCTTTAGATGCAGACATTTTTTTAGCCTTTCAAGAAGATCTTTTTTACTTGTTTTTCTTATGACTTGAATTATTTCATCTTCTGAAATCATTGAGGTTTCTTCTAAAGATACATCAGAAGATGTACCCTTTTCAGATTCAGTAGAAGAAATTGATCCTACATTGAATGGAGTTATCCATGGTGTCCAATCACTGATAATATCATCATTTTTTTATTTATCAGCATTTTTAATTCTACTTTCCTCCAAAATTCTTTCATGTTCCTATGTTGATCAACCATGGTTGACTTTAGGTCTACTGATACTGGAAAGTAACCTTTTCTACAAACATCACTCATAAGAATATCTGGGAAATTTCCACATGTATGACAAATAAAAGAATAATCATGTTCTGACATGATTTCAAAATTCGTGAATGAATGTCTTGCATCATTAAATTTAATGTTAATGTCAACATCAGTGGTACTTTGGAGTGTAGCTAAGAGGGATTGCAAAGTTCTTCCAACAGATGTACCAGTCTGCAAGCCATTTCTTGTTAGTAAACACACACTGTGAGACAGCAAGATCAAATTGTCAGCAACATGGAATCCTTCATCATACTCCTTGTAAAAATATCTTTTATTGCATCCATGACATAATTTGAAGTAAAGATGAACATTGGAGTAGATGTTAGTAATATCAATGAGGATTGCTGATGATGAATATTTGATAGGTTCAGATAGAGGTTCTTGACAATCAGTACAGGTCACTTCTTTTGGGACAACATTCTTGAAGTCAAAAAAGGTATTTCTTAGAATGTCTTGAGATATTTTGGGCAAAACTTTTGGATATTTTTTGACATTCAATTGACATTCATCATTAGTTAAGGAAGTGAACACATTTTTTTGTAGTATTCTTACTACTAGAATCCTCATTATTTTTGAGGAAATTCTTCTCGTGTAAATACACTTTTGAAACTAAGATGTGTATGCAATTAGAATTTTTGGAAGATGAGTGACAACCACACTTAAAAGATCCAGTGGAACAGTCATAAAAAACCAAACATCTACCAAGAGGTGAATAGTATTTTGTTTCACATGCATCTGAAAAATAGTGAACACTGTCATTCACCTTCTAATAGCAAATTGGAGCCACACCATTAGAGACATTAGTTAGGAATTTATTATAACGTGAAGATTCAGTAGATGACAGAATTTTCTAAGGATTTGATTGTTTAAACCAAAATTCTTCATTTACTTCACATTCAGCACTCCTCTTCAAATGCTGACACTGAGCACCTAATATCCCATTCGATAAAGCTAAATCTATTGCTTCTTGACAGTCAATATTTGAGCAGCGGGTAACTTTTTTATTACTTTGTACATGAATAGGAAAATTCATACCAGTATTAGATTTACTTACAATAAAAATTCCTTTTTTGGATCAGCACATACACAAGAAACTGTTTGAATTTTATCATGACCAATATTATGAATTGTTTCTTCAGGGATATCATAAGAGATATTCTGTGGTTTCTCTGAAGCTGGCAAAGATGACAAATGCACTTTATAGTGATCGTGCAATCTTTTTTTTTCCTGTACAAAAGTGGAAAGCCGGGCAATGATAATGGGATTGTTTTCAATTAAATTTATCAAAGCAAATTTATCAATTTACACATTAAAACTGTGAATCCATATACTGTAATTGAATGCTTTTCATGGACAAAGTGAGATTTTGGTATTCTCTTGGCTGACTCACACAAATGACAGAATTCAAGAAGAGTACTTTTTGCATTTGTTCTTGGAACAGAAGGGTGATGAGGTGCTGAAGACATCTTCCACACCTGAAAAATGAAAGCAAGCCATTAAGTAATAACATTTTTGAAAAAAAAACAGGATGTTACAGGATTGAATCTTATGAAGAGATTATGAGTAGATCTAGGATATTAGTAATATCATTAAGAGATTATAACATAAAGATGCATGATACATGACATAGCATAAGTTGATGCTTCAAACTGTAGGATACAGTATCTGTAATATACCATGAAATAATAATGAAGTATTCTTTGTCATTAATGTTGAGAGGGTAGCATCAACAAGGTGAAATAAGATTGTTTTACACAAACTTAAAAGGAATATCTACAACAGAATAGAAGAGGACATTAATTTGATTTAGCTAATTTTTTTTACAACTTAGGAGATAGGTCTGTTTAAAAAAATAATGATATTAGGGTTTGGAAAATATATGTCTGACAGACATGGAGCAAATATTAAGAGACTGGAAAAGTTATAATACTAATAAAACTATAAACTCACCTATTTCTTCGAGATTGTGAGTGTAACATCAACTGACTATAAAATAGTTTACAAATTTGTATGAGCCAATTAAATTCAAATGAGAATAAATTATAAAAAAGATGACTATGAATATTCTTTATACTTTATAGTGAATAGGAATCTGTAAATAAAAATAAATTTGATTAAATGAAGAACTGGTAAAGCATCTTAAGTATTAAGACTCACATAAATGAGTTAAGAGAGGTATAAGCTAGCAAAGAAAGAAAATGAAACAATTAATATCATCAGAGATTCTTAAGAAAATTGGCCCTATTCCATGTTTTAAAGTGTAGCAGGAGAATCGCCAGCATTACCAAAATAATTCAAAGTCACCAGTTTTATATAATAAAGGTCACCATGATGGATTCAGGTCTCTAAACAAATTGATGTATACTAAACTCTAAAGTTAGTGTGTAGCTATAATATAAGCTAATATTGGCAACATACACAAGTCTTTAAGGAACAGCAGATAACCTGGGGATAGGTAAAAACTACTTTGTAGTTTGTAGGTTTATTTTTTTAACACATTGACGCTCGACGACGTCCATAGCCGTCTAGCCAGTTTTGTCCAAATGCACACCCCCACCATTCTTAATGAATAGTCGGAAAAGATACCGAATATTTTGTGTCTGCTTATATATCTAATAAACGAGTCTATTGACAGTAAAAAATGGAGTGACGTCTGTAGACGTCGTGGTGCTTTAGGTACCCGCAGTGGCACAAACTACTCACGACGTCTTTCCCGCAATATGACGTCTATAGACGTCTGCACTAATTGGACCAAACTAGAAAACTGACGCAAGCGTCAAAGTGTTAAGAAAGTAATTTAAAGTTTGAAAAGTCGCCAGTAAGGCTAATTCATCCTATTTGGATCCTTCCAAAGTCGCCAGTCTGCTGGAGACCCATGTAAAATAGTATGGATCATAAACTCTCCAATTTCTCTCAACAAATTTTGAAACTGAGTTCAATTTCTCTCCAAAATCATAGATTTTTGATAAATTCTCTCCAAATTAACATTGCGGCATGGGAGAAAATTAGATATTTCTCTCCAATTGCCATTGAATGGCTCACATTTACTGTCACAAACTCCAGTCTGTATTAAGTGCACAAAATTCCACTGACTTTTTGAAAAAGCTGAAAAAATCCACCATAAATTTCTAGTAATTTGACTGATCCACCAACATTTTGTCCCTTATTCCACCAAAAATTAATGGTAACATATGAATAAATAACTAAAAATCCACCAACTTTGCCAGAATATTATTTTCAATGAAGAAAAATTCCACTGACAAGTCTGTGGAATTTACCATGAAATAGAGTCTGGCACAAACTCGCCAATAAAATGGCGAGTTTGTACAGGCTTTACTACCTGGCTGGCGACTTTGGCCCTACATTGAAATATGGGCCCTATTCTGCAGATGGGACTTGGGTCTTGGGAGTTCATGCAGTCTGGTAAATAAATTAAATAACAAAGAAAACACTCATGAATAGACTCAAAAAAGATGCATAGGTATGCATCAGACACAGACAGGCTGAATAAATAAGTTTCTAACTTTCCAAGATGAAAATCTTCACCCATACTACATGAACTGGTAAAGTGTTCTACAAGTAATCATCAAATTATACATTTGTTCTCAGAAAAATGAATGTAACTACCTAAATTAATTATACTCATATAGGATGAAATTAGAGATTGTTTGCACAGAAAATGTCTCAAATGTCCCATATTCTGCAGACTGGATCTTCAGACACTAGGTAGTCAAATTTCTAAAATGTCTCAAATGTGGCAAGAAGGCTAGTAGCTACTAGCTAGGTAGTACCTACCTACCTATCAGTCTGTATTTGGTGCACAAAATCCCACTGACTTCTTGAAATAGCTGAAAAATGCACCATAAATTTCCAGTATTTTGGCTGATCTACCAACATTTTACCCTTTTTTCCACCGAAAATTTCTCTTAATGGAGGTTTTGCAGTATTCCCGCGAGAATAAAAAATTGCCATTTATAATATTAATTTCCCACTAGAATTGTTCAATATGATTATTAGGTCAATTATAATGATAATTTCAACTATTTGGATGCAAATTTAAAGTTTCATATCGAAATATATAGAAAATATAGCCATTTTTCATTTGAATTTAAAAACTGAAAAATAATGGGAAATTCAATGATTTTTGGTGATTAGGGGTAATTTGAGGCGTAGAATCTGAATCTGTAGTCAGATTTTTAATATTCACAAATTTATCATGTATTGAATGCAGAAAAAATGAAGTCTAGATAAGAGAGAACTGGAACACTTTTTGTTAGCATTTTGTGAGTAACTGCAAAAACTGACTTTCGCTAATAACTTTTTCATTACTTGATTAATTGAGCTGTAATTACACAAATCTATAGTTTCAATCATGGCCGACATTTTGGTATATAAAAAAGTTATAAATGAAAATATACTTTGAATCCTTAATGTGACCTAACTGAGACCTTCCTATTTTTATAACCAAAAATCTTTTGCTTCTGAAAATTTTAAGACTGCTTCTTCCTATCGTATGAAAGTAATATTCAAATAAAAATCTGGGCAAAATTATCTAAATTTTGGGCAATAAACCAAATTAAGACTATAGATCCAATATGGTGTATTCCATCGTTGACTTATGGTACAATATGTTCAAGAAACAATTGTCTGGTAGATTTAAATCTTTAAAAAATCATCAATATAATATTTAAAGTGGAGAAATATGATTTGATTGAGATGTTATAGCATTTTTATTATATATTAAGCAAATTTTCAATCTTTCATTAAGTGCATTCCATTCAAGATGGCGTTTGGCGATGTTCATTGAGCCTTCTTCTACATCGATTTTTTAAATTTGGTGATTATCAGCTGACAAATGACCTTCAGTTAGCTCTTCTCATATCATACCAGAGATCTAGAACAAATTTCTTCTTCTTCTTCTCTTCTTATCAAATTTTGAGTGAATGAATTCACTCTAAAGCTGCTGGAGTAACCACTTGATTGCTCCGTTTGGCCTGGAAACAAACAACAAATTTATTCGACCTAAAAATGTTAGAAAGTGGCATTCAAAAAATTTCAATTTCATTGTTTACATAATTATCTGTCTAGTTAACTCATGTTCGAAACATAAAGGCTCGTTTACACGAGGCTAGTTTACACGCTGCTAGCTGGCAAGTTTACAAGCTGGCTAGTGAGATAGTGATGATGACCCGTACTCTTTTCAACTAGCCAACATGATGACACGGGGCGAGTTCACTAGAAGCTTGTAAACTCGCCAGCTTGTAGCGAGTAAACTAGCCTCGTGTAAACGAGCCTTAACTGACAGTATTGTAATTGTTAGTTAATTGTTCCATTGTCATTGTGGTTCTATCTGGGAAAAGTTGTTTAACTTTGTTATGAAGGCCTAACCAATTTAATCTCTTATCTACCTAGTGTCCGGTCTAGGGTAACAGTGATGGCATCGTTATTGAAAGAATAAACCTATTTATTCTTTCAAGGTTTAAGTTTCAAATCTACCTACCTTAATAAGGCTTAGCCGTTTGGAGCACTAGGCTACCTAGGTATTTGGGAGGTACCTAGCCTCAGCCCTCAGGCTCTCAGCCAGCCTGGACCCTGAGTTGTAACCTGCAGGCTACTGTCTGCTGAGTAGCTAGGGTCACGCAGGTAAATTGCGGCCCTTTAATTCTTAATTGCGGCCCTCTCAAGACAGTCTCTAAAACATTCTGAACCGAAATTACATTAAAATGTTGTATAGCTATCAAAATAAGCGCAGTGCATGCTATAGTTTATTACTTTATGTTTTTAACGTGTGTTTTGAAGCTATGACGTTTCTGTTGTTAGAGGCCGCAGTTAGTTTAAGGACCGCAATTTACCTGCTTGACCCTACCTATTTATTAGGGTCAAACAGGCCACACTGTATTTGGCACACAAAAATCCACTGACTTTTTTCCTGATTATTTAGAAATTTTTCCAGTTTAGCCACCAAAAAATCAATGATGACATACCTATATATATACACTGACACACCTGGAAATAAACACAGAAACTTTCTCTTTTCATCATGCAAATCTACTTAAGTTTTCCTTTCAAATTAATATCATACCTACTAAATGATATGTGAATCATTTATAGCTAAGAATCCACTGACTCCAGACTCAGAGACTGTAGAATATGGAACATTTTTACAAGACTGCAACAAATCTGAGCCCAATTTTAGAAATTTTAGATCTCTGCGGCAATATTTCAAAGTGTGCCGTGTGGCAGGTCCCAGAAAAGTCACCACTCACAAGTTTAATGTGAAAATGGATCCAGGAAGCAGGTCTGAGACTCTGAGCTCTCAGAACTCAGGTGGATTTTTTCTGCTTTTTGAAAAAGTCAGTGAATTTTGTGCACCAAATACAGACTGCTGATGACGGTGACTCAGTCACCGGTGGGATTTTTGTCCTTAGGAAATAATATTCTAGCAAAGTTTGAGTCAGTGCCACTCTGCATAATAACAATTGTCTCTTGTCCCACTCCCACAGATATTGTAATTTGAGAAAGAGTTACTCTCTGTCCTCCGAAGTCTGACTCTCAGCAGAAGATTCAAAATCTCCCGCAGCTAAATTAATGGTAGCTATGTGGTAACATAGAAATCAATTCAAGATCTCCCGCAGAGCCATGTTTCGCAGTACCTATGGGGTACCAGTCTGTATTTGGTGCAAAATATTCCATTGACCTTTTGAAAAAAATGTGGCGACCTCAGGTCATCACATTTAAGATATTTTAAAGGAAGTTGACTTCCTACCTATCTAGTGAAGATTTTACACTTGAAAACATTCTTATGCTTCATGTCTGATGCATGTGTATCTCTTGAGACTATTTAATGGGTCATTTTACTTATTTACTCGTTATTTTAAGCTATTTACATTTATTTTACCTCTCAAAAGTCGCCAATATACTGGCGACTTTGTCCATAGCATGATAGCTCATGCTATGGACTACTGTCCATACTGGACTTCAGGTTACATTTTTTTCTACATTGAAAATTATATTCTGACAAAGTCGGTGGATTTTTAGCTATTCATTCATATGTTAGGTACCATTAATTTTCGGTGAAAAAAATGGGTTAAATGTTGGTGGATCAGCTTCAGCCAAATTACTGGAAATTTATGATGGATTTTTTCAGTTTTTCAAAAAGTCAATGGAAATTTTTTGCATCAAATACAGACTGGTGCCCCATAAGTACCATGTTACAGAGTATATCAGTTAAAGCCAATTAATTGGCTTAGATTTCAAAAGGTAAAAACTCAGATATGTCTAATTGGCTTTAAATTTTGAATTAATTCCTATGTTCCCATGTTAATTTTGGCTTGAAATCTTCAAAATATGAGCCAAATTGGCTTGGCTCAGAAGTTTTCTGCAATTTTGGCTCAACAATTGGCTTACAATTTTCCAGCCTCTGAAACATGGCATAGGTACTTCGAAACATGGCTCTGAGGGAGATCTAGAATTGATTCCTATGTTACCACATACCATTAACTTAGCTGCGGGAGATTTTGAATCTTCTGCTGAGAGTCAGAGGACAGAGAGTAACTCTTTCTCAAATTAGCTACAATCTCTGTGGGAGTGGGACATGAGACAATTGTTATTATGCAGAGTGGCACTGACTCAAACCTTGGTAGAATATTATTTCCTAAGGAGAAAAATCCCACCAGTGACTGAGTCACCGTCATACGGTGACGGTCATCACATGATCATGAGTCGTGACATGTCACGACGGTGGGATTTACCATTACCTGATTGCCAGACTGCAGAATATGGAACACTCTCTGCCATGTTTTAAAGTATGGACAAAGTCGCCGATATATTGGCAACTTTTGAGAGGTTAATAAGTGTAAACACCTGTAAATGACATGTAAATCAATCCTAAAATAGTTTAAAGAGATGCATATGCATCAGACATAAAACATAGACATAAGGATGTTTCTAAGAGTAAAAGCTTCTCTAGGAAGTCAATTCTCTCCTTTAAAGTATCTTAAAAGTGGCGACCTGGATCCATTTTGTCATTAAACTGGCGAATTTCCTGCCACACTTTGAAACATAGACTCTCTGCGGGAGCTTTTAACTTTTTGATTGAATTATAGAAATTGCGGGAGATCATGAATTAATTCCTATGTTACCATAAATTCAGCTGTGGGAGATCATGAATTAATTCCTATATTACCATTAATTTAGCTGCGGGAGATTTTGAATTAATTCCTTTTTCTATTAATTTAGCTGCAGGAGATTTTGAATTAATTCCTATGTTACCATTAATATAGCTGTGGGAGATCATGAATTAATTCCTATGTTACCATTAATTTAGCTGTTGGAGATTTTGAATCAATTCCTATGTTACTATTAATTTAGCTGTGGGAGATTTTGAATCAATTCCTATGTTACTATTAATTTAGCTGCAGGACATTTTTAATTAAATCCAATGTTACCATTAATTTAGCTGTGGGAGATCATGAATTTATTCCTATGTTACCATAAATTTAGCTGCAGGAGATTTTGAATTAATTCCTATGTTACCATTAATTTAGCTGGAGGAGATTTTGAATTAATTCCTATGTTACCATTAATTTAGCTGTGGGAGATTTTGAATTAATTCATATGTTACCATTAATTTGGCTGTGGGAGATCATGAATTAATTCCTATGTTACCATTAATTTAGCTGCGGGATATTTTGAATTAATTCCTGTGTTACCATTAATTTAGCTGTGGGAGATCATGAATTAATTCCTATATTACTATTAATTTAACTGTTGGACATTTTTAATTAAATATTATGTTACCATTAATTTAGCTGTAGGAGATCATGAATTTATTCCTATGTTACCATCAATTTAGCTGCAGGAGATTTTGAATTAATTCCTATGTTACAATTAATTTAGCTGTGGGAGATTTTGAATCAATTCCTATGTTACCATTAATTTAGCTGTGGGAGATTTTGAATCTGCTGCTGAGAGTCAGAGAGTAACTCTCTCAAATTAAAATCTCTGCGGGACAAGAGACACATTATGCAGAGTGGCCTAATTGAAATCTAGCAAACATGTAAACTGCAGCACTTTAATTTCTAATTTCGGCCTTTACCCAGTCTGCAGAATATGGGACATTTTTCCAAGACTCTCGAGACCCAGACTGCAAAAAATGAGTGAAGTTCTGAAGTTTATCTGGCAACTAATTGAGCCTTCAAATTCATCTCCTGAAGTCTTCAGCAACTATTTCTTAATTAATTTCTACATTAAAATGTATTTACTGCCGCATTACTAGTGACTATTTTGAAATTTGGTCATTTTGGAGATGAATGTGATAAGTTACGGGAGAGAATTGAACGTCACCTGTGATGAAATCTTTGGCGACTGGTTGTGCATGCTTTGCAGACAGGTCTGAGACAAATTTGAACTCAATTTTATGAAAGCTAAGATCTCTGAGAGTCAATGTTTCAGGGGCTGGAAAATTGTAAGCCAATTTTTGAGCCAAAATTTCACAAAAATTCTGAGCCAAGCCAATTTGGCTCAATTTTTGAAGATTTCAAGCCAAAATTAACATGGGAACATAGGAATTAATTCAATATTTAAAGCCAATTAGACATATCTGAGTTTTGACCTTTTGAAATCTGAGCCAATTAATTGGCTTTAACTGACATACTCTGTAACATGGCTGAGAGTCGAGGGAGATTTTGAATTAATTCTTATGTTACCATTAATTTTGCTGAGGGAGATTCTCAATCTGCTGCTGAGAGTCTGAGACAAATTCAATCTCAGATAAAAATGCAGTAAAGAGGCCACATTTACCCACTCTACCATAGACTTATTATTTCATATTTTTTTATTTTAATTAAATTAAAAAAAAATTAAATTTATTATTAAATATAATTCATTTTAAATTCTTTATTTATATTTATTACCAGTTTGTATTTCATTGGAAATTCCACTGACATGTTGGCATAATTTTTTCACTCCAGTATAAATATTCTAGCAAAGTCAGTGGAATTTTAGCTATTGATTCCTATGTTACCATTAATGTTCGATGGTGGAATTGAAAAAATGATGGTAAATTAGCCAAATTTTAAGGTAGATTTTTGGTCAGTGGGATTCTGTGCACCAAATACAGACTAGAGCATAGGTAGGTCTGAAGTTAGGCAAGATAATTTGCCCTTAAACAGACTGTTTAAGGGCAAATTAATATCCCCATTCGACACTATTCAATTTCTTTCTTTCTTTGCCCTCTTCTAATCATTCATATTCTTCAAACAATTATTTCAAAAGTTCTTCAATCAAGCAGCCATGGATAAGAGAAACAGGATAAAAAGTATTATAGTTTAGAAGCAACCAGGTAAGGCAATTGAAATAAATTTATTCAAATAAGATTTTTCTCACTTAAATCTGGGGAAGTGAATGATTGGCTTGTGACAGATTACTTTCATTTATAATAAAACATTATCAGTCTTCTCACTCGCCAGTCAATTACTCACTCGCCAGTTTCTCACTCGCCAGCTGGATGATGTTTTTATAAAAAATGAAAATACTTCCTTAGATTCAAGTGAGAAAAACCTTTTAATGTTCATATTCAGTGTCTGGTGAATTGTATTTGCTCTAACTTTATTCTAGTACACTTCTGACTTCTGCAGAGTAAGATTTATTAATTTAATCAATTTGATTTAAATATTTCTGTATCAATTTCCAGGATCCACTCAATCAATTACTTCTCCTTCTCTGCGGGCAATTCCAGTCCCTAGAACACAATTAACATCCAATGTTCAGGGATTTAACTATCCAGGTAAATAGCTATATGTTAAGGTTTCTAAACAAGATTTTTCCTTGGTAGTGACATTAGTTATTTTTTATCCTATCTAATTATCATTTTTACAGTTTTTTAAGCTGTTTGATATTAGCTATCTCCTACAGGTCCTTCCTCTTCTTCATATGGTGCAAATGATGTTCTAAACCAACAACCCCTAAATAGCTAATGGCCAAACTTATGGTGGTTACAGTAAATTTTTCTTCACTGATGTTTCTCAACCTACTCTTACTGCACTACAGTAACAGCCTACAATGCCTATGACTCTGAGCACAGGTTATTATAACATGACAATATTACTTACCAAGTATGAATATACATATAGCTAATAAATTATTTATTCTCTCCTTCAGAACCTGCTCCTTCATTTTCATTTGTGCATCCTCCCCAAATGGAAACATCTTCACAACAATAGAAGCAGGCTCAGCAACTACCTAATCAATCCTATGATATTCCTCTCATTGAATTAATAGACCCAGAAATCATGAAGTCAGATAATGATAGCAAAGCTGCAAATACTGATGCAATGGTATCTGTGGTAAGTTTTATCCCTTATATTATGACATACCTAGTCACATACTACTTGTATTAAAACATTCAGTTGTTTGAAGTAATCATGATGTTAATTTTCAGGTTGATGGCAGAGGAAGAGATTCAAGCCTAATTGCCCAGAATGTGTTGATGATAAGGTCAGTTACATTGTGAAAACTGTAATTGAAATAACTAAATGAGGAATATTCTTTTGCTGCAGATCCTTTTTTCTCATGATTAAATTCATTGAATATATCAAAAGTTTCTGTAATATATTAGCTAAATTAATAAACTGGTAGATGCAATGAAAAATTGAAGAATAATGTGAGGAAATGTTTACTGATAAATGAATCATATTATACTCTTTTTTCCTAAAACACTTCCACCGCACGACCCTTTTGCCGAACGAAACTTTCGCCCAATTTCCAAATGTTGACTTTTGAAACAAACTCAAGTTAATTCAAAATAGGTTCAGTTTATGGATATTGAAAATTGTTAATATTGTTTCAAAACTTACATATATGCAGATCATTTTTCTTAGTTCATGTATATTCATATTTTCCAATGAAGAGGTAAGATTGTATAAATTTACAATCAAATCATTCTTCTCAAATTGATAAAACAATCATTACTTCACTGACTGATGAAATAAAAACCAATTTGATTATAAATTATAGAAAAAAGTTAATTCACCAAATTTTTAAGTTAATTGTCAAATCTATCATTACTTCATTATGAGATTATTATGAGTATCTCCTGTAATGATGCTACTATAGAAAGAGCTATTCATTTTACTTTTGAAATGTCTTGTTTCTACTAGCAGAGCATTATTAACCTTACAGTAGAATACTAGTTTAATACTAAGAAGTTAGCTACTGAATATTTATTTTATCATATATCTCAGTTATTACAAAAGTTTCAGTATCATTGACAGCATAATTGGTTCAGTCTATTAAAACCAAAATTGAAATTTATATTGAATAATTCATACAATTTTATAAAATTATTTTTATTTTAACCTTTTCAAAGTAAATGTACTTTTGAAAGTACTTACTAATCTATTTGAACCTCCATCAACTGTTTATTAGTTGGTAGTAGAGCACATGTGAAATTAAATATGATTGTAAATCCTATTTATTGTAGCTAAATACTAATAGTAGTGTGCATCTGAAAATAAAGCCGATATGAATCTTATAAGGCATTACAATTTATTTCTCAGCGAAAGAATCTTGCGCCCAAAGTATTTTCAGCCAAAGGACTGGTCACCCTGCATGTATTTATAACCGAAATTAGTTCATTATTCAATTTACAGGCGTTATTTGACCTAACTTGACATTTAAGAGAGAAACACAATTACACACATGATGATGCCAGGTACTATGTTCTAAACAATGGAATGAGAGGTCGTAATTTCAGAAACGAAGATCACATCAATGCCCAGTATTCAAGTTTATTTGCTCAAATAAACTGCAAACATTTTTTTGTGTGTTTCTTGTGCAGGTGTTCAAAAAGAGAATACATCTAATTTCCAAAAAGAATATTGTACAGCTGTTATTCACTGGATATTAGTTGAGATTTAAAAATAAGATATACTTATCAAACTTCTATTAATAATAAATGTGTGATGCTAATATACATCAAATTAATAGTTCTCAGAACATACAATTTCTTTCTTCAAAGCTTATATTTATTTTG
The DNA here is from genome assembly GCA_947561585.1 of Caprella mutica. NCBI lineage: Eukaryota > Metazoa > Arthropoda > Malacostraca > Amphipoda > Caprellidae > Caprella > Caprella mutica. Next base: position 41,917 of record CANNZV010003483.1, read on the forward strand.
TTCCGCCTTTCAGAAATCCAGTCCTTCTTTGCCGGCCTCCCATAAAACGGAACTCAGATAGGGGTAAAGTTCGCGATGAAAGGGATAAAGTTCGCGATGTCCACAGCAGCTGTCCACCACAGAACAGGCTGCTTTAAATAATTGATCAATTGTATTTTGGAACAATATATTTATGAAATCCATATTATTTTCACATTCTACGAACATTATATTCGCTGAAAAAATTTGTTTAGATCAATATTTATAAAGTTAGCCTGGATAATTAGAAAACATTCCCTAAGTCAGTCACGCCTCAGGATATCTATCGCTGATTCACTAATCATATGCTACTGTTCTGTGACGGTACATCGTAGATAGGAGCCAGTCTGCAAAAGATGCATGAAGTTGTGAAGTTTATCCGGCGACTGTTGTGGCCTTGAAATTAGTCTCCTGAATTATTTGGCGACAATTTCCTAATTAATTCCTATGTTTACATGTAATTAGTGGAGAGAATTTTGAGATTTTTGGTCATTTTGGAGAGAAATTTGAAAATCTTTGGAGACGAATCACTCCAAAAATTAAATATCTGGAGACTGATTGTGCATGCATTGCAGACTGGGATAGGAGGTGCATTATTAAGCAAGGTTAATGATTTAGGATATGTGTGATATCCTAAATTAATAACCTACATACTTAATTAATTATTTAGGTAGTTGCCAACTTGCCAAAGCGGCTCTGTATCCTACTATGGTCTATGGATAGGAAGGGAGCCAGAGCCTGGGAGGTATCTAGGCTAAAATTCTAAATAACTATTAGGCCTAGTTAGTTAAGTTAGGTATAACTTATAAATTAAAGTTGTTACCTTCTAACTTCTAAGTCAGTTAGTTACTCCTACCTCTATAACAGTATAACTAAATAATCAAATTGTTTATTTTGTTTTTGAATTTTAATTTATTATTTAGGATAGGTAGGCCAGTCTGTATTTCATGGTAAATTCCACCGACTTTTTGGTGGAATTTTCCCCACCTTAAAAATAATATTCTAGCAAAGTCGGTGGATTTTTAGCTATTTATTCCTATGTTACCATTAATAATCTTATCTTTTGCAATTATCACGAGAGTACGCTACTGTCCCGCAAAGATTCAAAACATTTGGGGTTTCGTGTGCTATCTTCCTGCGGAGATAATATAAGATCCTATCTTCCCGCGCTATCACAGAACATTCCCACAAGTGGGAAAGTACATCGTGGCTTCCACCGAATCCATGAGTATTCCCTCATGGAATCCCGCATGACTCTTTTATATTCCAACGTTGAGGATATGTTGCCATAAGTTTAGTTTTCCCGCTATAAAATACATTTACAAATAGTATGATAGGATAATTGAATATTAAAACTATACTTTGTTTTTTCAAACTCTAACTGTTAAAAATTTGAAATTCCCTAACGACAATTTAGTGATTAAAGTAATCCGCTTTCCTATTATTCTGATAGAAGTGATAGATGAGAATATAAAGTTATACTGATTATCTCATTATTTATTCTATAGTTTGCTATAAACCAAAGAGACCTATCCTCCTAACTGGTGCGTGACAAGAAAAATATTGGTAAATTACAGGGTCAGTCACTGAAATGTGAGGTGCACCGAACTGCGAGTATAAAACTGCGAGTGACAATCAAAAAGATATTGTGAGTAATTATTTGGAAATACGAGTGGGGAATTTAAAATGCGAGTGGGAATTTCTAAAATCAATATTTTAGACTAGTCAATGTGAATCGTACGTGGTCACCACCTGTGGGTCACATTTATATCATTTGAGTGTGGTTAGCGTACTCTAATAGTATTCTCATGGTATAATATTAAAATGCACACTTCAAGTAACATAAATCTTTTAGATTTTTGATAATTTGACCACTTAAAAGTCGCCAATATACTGGCGACTTTGTCCATACTTTAAAACATGGCTTGACTCAGAATTTTTATGAAATTTTGGCCCAAAAATTGGCTTACAATTTTGAAATTTCCTAGTCTGTATTTGGTGCACAAAATTCTACTTACCTACCTTTTGAAAAAGCTGAAAAAATCAACGAAAAATTTCCAGTAATTTCAATTTGGCTGATCCACAAATTGTTTACCCACTTTTCCACCAAAAATAATGGTAACGCACGAATAAATGGCAAAAAATCCACTGACTTTGTTAGAATAGTATTTATGATACAGTCTGGGTCAATTTTTCAGCCTTCGAAACTGAAAGTCTGAAACATGGCGTTGTGAAGATTTTACACATGATACCTAATTAATATCCTTTGCTCATGTTCCTGTCTGATCACTCTGATGCATGTGCCTCTCTTGAAACTATTTTACATTTTGTGAGTGATTTACTTGTTATATACATGTTTTTCAAATTTCAACTTATTTAACCCCTCAAAAGTCACCAATGTACTGGCAAGTGCCAAGTGGCAACTTTGTCCATACTTTGAAGATTGAAGATACACCTATCTAGCAACTACATGCTGCATATCCACCAATCTTAGTATGATAATAATATATATTCCGTAATATGTATGTGTTCTAATTTGTTCTACTGTTCTTTCTAATTCTCCAACTGACTGACTGTGAATGTCTAGTCTGTCTGACGTCCTGTCACTGTGTCACATTATTTCAATATCATGTGACATCCGATGTTCCATTTCCATGGGTGACTGCCACTCTGGAAAATACCTTAGGCTAACAGATGAATTTTAGAGGCTAAATGCTGCGGATTAGACAGTTCCCATTAATTTATTACTTTATTTTAAGGTTTGCTAAACTCCAACAGAGTAATTAATTCATCAGAAAAGACCACTTTTTCCAGAGTGGGGTGACTGTTCCACCTTATCCTTACGTTTAATCATTGAATGTTTCACAAAGTATGAAACTATGAACTATGATAGAACTTTCTACCGTGTTTCAAAGTATGGACTATAACACTATTGGCACTATGGACCATGTTAAAAACTTAAAGTAAAAGTCTTTTTATAGAGTGTTGGTTAAAGCCAATTAATTGGCTTAGATTTCAAATGGTCGAAACTCTGTAAACTTAGATATGCTATGTCTAATAAGACTAATTAGCTTTAAATTCTGAATTAATTCCTATGTCGAGTATGTCTGGTTTTCGTGTTCCCATCATCCCTTGTTAATTTTGGCTTGAAATCTAAATCTTCAAGAAACAAGACAAATTGGCTTTGCTTAAAATTTTAGTGAAACTTTGATTTGAAAATAAAAAATGCACATGGCACACAGCCGCACACTTGAAAAATGAAAACATGACTCCTTAAGTTGTCTATATAGTTCGTCTGTGTCTGTGAAAAAATGAATTGGTCTCAAGTTTGTTGAGCCTGAACGCCAGTCTGCAGAATATGGGACATTTTTAACAGAACAATCTTTAATTTCCTACTATATTTATATGTATTATACTGAGAACTGAAGTCAAAATACAGGATTTTTTCCAAGAAATCCTATATTTTCTTGGAGAACACTCAAACAGATCTTGCAGTCTGGCCTAATATGTAATTGCAATTACTTAAATTAGTACTATATATATATATATATATATATATTATTAATTTCAACTTGCCATAACCATATGTAAGCTAATTATACTTTTCCTCCAGTTAATTCAAATCTTAATTTTTTCTAAATGGATAAAAAAAGATAAACAGAAGGGCCAATGGGCTGAGTTCTTTAAAAAAAAAAAAAGTCTGGTTCAAAATCAGATGAATTAAGACCCCTGATGCTAAAGGAATGAAGGAGCGGAGAGGGAGAGACTGAAAAAGCTTTTGCCTACTCTGTATTCAACAAGGAAATAGATATTTCACTATCTCTGATTCATTTCCATCAACAATTAAAAGGCATGTTTTGACAAATCACATGCAAGATGAATTCAATGTGAAGAAATTTGTTAGGTTTGAAAATCACAGTGATGTGTTGCAACCAGAAATTCAAGAGAAAATTTTCCAGATCAAGAACAGAGTCAAAAAAGTGATTCTCAATGTTGTAGGTAAGTCATTTAATATTCACTCATGTTTTGATTTATTTATGATGAATATTAATTTATCACATTGTAATAGTGGGGTTAGACTACCAGACGTTATTAGTATTAAGGCCTTAATTTATCCTATCTTTCAGGTGCAACAGATTCAAGACACAGGTGGGCAGGAAGACAAGAGCAAGGATGAGGTTTATTTAGAGATCAGGTTCACAAGGGTAAGTATAAGACGTTAGTGAGAGAAGACATGAGAGGTAACATAAGGTAAGAGGTGTGAGGGAAAGAGCACCACTGAAAGAGAAAACATGCAATCAATAATCTAAGAATAACATAGTAATAATATCTATTGAATATATACATCAAATATATAACGGTTGTTTTATTATCATATTATATCAATTGCATAAACTTAACTTACATAATTATTCAAAGTAAAACGTTAGGGGAGGCGTTATCAATTAGCTATATTACTTATCAGTTTACTTTACCTTGCTATTGAATTAGTAATCACTCTGAAAAGAAACAATAATTGAAAGAGTTATAACGAAGTTTTTATATAATAAATCAATAATGGTCACGCCAACATACCTCCCCTCCAAACTGAGGTATAACTCACAAATTAATTAATACACAACAGAAAGCAAAACAAACTGAAATTATCATCCTCAATACTTGAATGAATGGAATAAAATAAATATAATTATTATTTCCTACATTACCACAACCCTAAAATCAATAAAACTAGTTTTATTTATCATTTAAAAGAATCACTATTATTAAGCAAAATAAATAATAACTACAGCATGAAAAAAAGTAAGACAGAAAAATTTCCAGTAATTACAAGATTGGAGGTTTGATAAGAATAAACTCCTCTTTCCTCTCTCCCCCTTTGAAAAACAAACGTTCAATCTAACTTCATATTTAACATTACAAGGAATATATCTAAAAAATATAAAGTAAGGAGTTTTCATAGCACAACAACAGATATTTCTTGATCAAGCACTGTCGTATTTGTTGTACTTTTTTTTCTTTATCCTTTCCAATGTTCTGCTTTGAACCCAGGGCAAATCATTAACAGGTCCCTTAGATCGTAGATTCCTGCTATTGAACGATTCTATACTGGTTGTATCAGCAGTAAGGGGATAATTACGAAAGTTAGTTTCCAAGATTCGCTGTATCTTAGAAGGTCTTTGGTATGACTCAGAATCGGTTACACTGGAAAATCCCTCAAAATCGTCAGCTTCATCATCAACCATAGGTACTTCCAGTTCATCTTCTATGTGCAATATCAGAGAATGGTCCATGCTTTCATGACTCTTATCTTCCATACTAGTTGAATCTATTGAAGGCAGGTCGATTGTACCTTCACTGCTAAATGACCAGTCAAGCACTTGACTAATTCGTTCCTCTGATAGTTCCAACATATCAGGTAAATCTTCATTTGCTTCACTTTCAATGACATTAGGAACAGATTTAGGAGTAAGAATTTTTGTAGGAGAATCATCCCAGGTGTTACTGGAGTCATTGCTCAATTTCGCTTCCTCATACCGACAGCCATCACAACATTTCGGTTGTAATAATGGAGTTTTTACAGGTTCACTCCAATCATCTCTGGCTTTTTGCAGTATTATGCTTGATTCTTTCTCTCTGTAATCTTTAGAAAAGCCTGAAAAACCAGAACTGCTGTCAGATGATGAATCCCATGAAAAATCAAGACCAGCAGACACATTCAAATCCTCAATATCTGGAAAAACATTACAGTTATTAGTGGGCTCATTTAAAGGGACACTCCTGATTCGATGAAAATGCACATTATTTTGAATGTAGTTTGGAGGACTTTTATAAATTCTAAGCTTACTGTGGTGTGCTCTTATAATTTGACCAGTATTGCAGTGTTTAATTTTATACGTTACGCCATTGCCATTAACAACAACAACTTCAAAGGGACCTTCATAATTTGCTGCAAACTTATTGGTGCTTAGGAAACCTTTAGCTTGATTTTTCATTAGGACTTTCTGTCCTATATTGAACGAAAGATAATTAGGGTGTCCAATCTTCCACGTATCAGCAATTGGTCTCAATAGTGAGCTGCAAGTGATTTGATGTGCCTTTGTCATCAAAAAGTCAGATGGTGAGATTCCAAGCTCCGCATGCACTGTGTTGTTGTAAGTAATTAAAGTCCTAGTTAGAGCATCTTCCCAGTCATGTCCGTAGTCCCGTAAGCCTCTCAGCAGATTCTTTATAGTTCTATTTACTCTTTCTATAGCGCCATTGGAGGTAGGTTGGTACGGAGTTGTGAGTTTGTGTTTTACTCCATATTCTTCCAGGAAAACATCAAACTCTGCTGCTATGAACTCAGGTCCGTTGTCTGTTAACAGACTTGTAGGTACCCTGGGTAGGAAAGGAAACACCTGTCTTGACATTGCATTCACAACTGTTGCATTTCGTTTATCCTTCAGGGGTACAGCCGTCACCCATTTGGAGTAATGATCTACCATCGTTAAGCAACCAATGTAGCCACTTCTAGATTTAGGAAATACTACGAGATCAGCAGCTACCAACTCAAAAGGATAACTTGACCGTATCTTGTACATAGGGGGATTCACCGTTAGTCTGAAGTCCTTCATAACTTGACAATCTGGGCATGTGGAGCAAATATCCTCACATATGGCATACCTGGAAGGATTCCAAAATACATTATTCATTACATTCATCAATTTATCTCGGCCAATATGAGCCAATTCACCATGAAGTGTCAATGCAGTTCCAACAAAGAAATTGAAAGGCATCACTACTAGAGGTTGAGTCTCTCTAAAAATCAAAACGTTATCCTCAACTGACAAACTTGCACGGTATCTCCTGAACTGTTTGAGCTTGTTAGGCCATAGTTTGACATCTGTGTCTCTATTTAGAACACGGTACAAAGCTCTCAGTATTGGACAACTTGATTGCAGTGATCTGATTGCATCACAATCCTCAACAAGAGCCAAACCTGTAACTGTCGAAGTTTCACCCTCCATTTCGAAACGAAAATCCTCATTCTCACATTTAATTTTAAGTTTATGTGATGGAGATTGTATGGATTTTACAGTTAGTACATTTGGATTTACCAATCTGAACGCATCCATCGTAAGTGCACAGACAGATGTACCATTTTGCTTCAATACATCATTCTTCAAGCATATTTCTAATTGATATTTGTACAAGAAATCATAACCCAATAGAAAGCAATAGGGAAAACAGTCTGAGTCAACTACAGCAAATCTATGTGGTGTACCTAACTTCAGGTCTCCAATTTCTAATGAGGTCTCAATCGTTTGGGTAACAGATTTTCTGTGACCAGAAAATCCTACAATTTCACAGATGTTTTCATTCACAATCTGTAAAGTCTCCACTTCTCTCAATTTATCAATAACAGCCTCTGATATCAAACTTATCTCTGCACCCGTATCTATAATACCACAAAATAAAACATTGGATATATTCACGATTACCTTGGGTAGAGCACAATTATCATGAGTACAGCTGTTATCAGGTGGAAGTGCCATGTTGATTTTGATACCATTTTCAATCTCCCAAGTCATTTCACAGTCAGTTTCATTCTTAACAAAGGCTGGTGGAAGGGCACACGTCCTCACAGTACTCAGAGCGCAGTCTTCATCAGCTGGTAACTTGTAGTTATTTAATTCCACCATAGGATTGAAATGAACTCCGCTCAAGCACTGTAAATGAATAACTTCATTAAATGGTTCAAATTGGTATACAACTGGTGCGTCTGGCCAAAAATACACGTGAATGGCCACTTTGAAAAGTTTACTTGCAGCCATTAACAGATCAAATGATGGCAATTGGCCACTGTGGCGCATAAGACGTAAATTTCTTCTAGAATTTCTATCTAAAGACAATTTGTACTTATCAGAATTGGCTAGTAATTCGTCCACCAGTTTTTCTCTCAGCTCCTGGACATTTCCAGGCACAGTCGTGATGAAATGACACCTAGACAAGCATCTGTACAAGCTTGCTACCATAGAGTCACCACCTCCTGGAACCACACATCCATCAATTATTAGACCTTTAGGGAGGGAATTACAATTAGGAAAGACAGTTTCAATAGGTTTAGAATTAATCCTTGACAGCGCATCAGCAGCTGTATTCAAATGACCAGGAGTGTATCTAATATCAAACACATAATCTGATAGTTCTTCCACGGTCCGTGCCAATCTGGAACATACTAACTTCATATTGTGCAAATGCACTAGTGGCTGGTGGTCCGTGAACACTACGAATGGTACCCCATGAAGAAACGGTCGGAAAGTCTTTATCCCCCATCGTAGAGCACTCAATTCACGGTCCAATGTGGAATAATTTAGCTGTGATCCAGTAAACATCATAGATGCGAATCCAATAACTCTGTGCGAGTCTCCTTGCATCTGAGCCAGATATGCTCCTGCACCAAAGTTTGAAGCATCAACCCAAAGTTCAAGATTGTTAGCATCAGTTGAATAATCAGGATATGCGAGCTCAACTTCTGTAACCATTGCATCTTTGAGTGCATTGAAGGATTCTTCCATTTCCTCCGTCCAAACTAGCTCCTTTATTTTTTTCCACTGGTATGACAGGACAGTGGCCTCTGAATTACAGAGCAGTTTGGAAGGAATTTTCTTTGAAAATTGATTAGACCCAAGAACTCCCTTAATTCTCCTTTCGTTGTTGGTCTTGGATACTGCTTAATTTTGTCCACATATTCTGGTGTTTTACGTATCCCATTTATGCTGATTAAATGTCCCAGAAACTCCACTTCAGTCCTGAAGAACTCACATTTAACAGGGTTCACTTTTAATTTATAATTTTCTAGTGTGGACAGCACTTTGAAAACCAAGTTCAGATGTTCTTCAAAGGAATTGCCCATGATGAGGATGTCATCAATGTAGACAACTACCTTGTTGGAAGGGAAGGCGCTCAGGACAGCTTGTATCTGACGTTGAAAAGCAGACGGGGCATTTCGGAGTCCAAAGCTCAGACACTTGAATTGCCAGTGATTTCTGGGAGTAGAGAAAGCAGTGTAGCTACGACTCTCTTTGTCAATGGGTATTTGATAGTAGCTTTTTACCAGATCCAAGCGGCTGAACCATTTGGTTCCATGCAAACCAAACAAGGAGTCTGATAAATTCGGCATTGGATGACGATCTGGTACAGTGTCCTTATTAAGCTTGCGGTAATCCAAGCACATTCGCAGACCTCCTCCCTTCTTCATGATTGGCACCATTGGAGAGTTCCACGGTGAGACGCTCGGCTCTATAATATCAAGAGCATGCAGCTCCTTACACTGACGTTCTATCTCTTCCGTAATGGGTGGAGAGAATCTTCTTGGACGTTGATATATAGGGGTTCCATTCGTTAGTTTAATGACATGTTCAGTGACCTTGGCATGACCCAAGTCAAACTCGCCTGAACTGAAGACTTTCTTCACCTTTTGGACAGCATTCATAAATTCCATGCGTTGGAAATCGTCAAGCTCTGGCAGCTTGATTGTATTCACCAAGTCAACATTGCCAGTGTGCTCCCTGTCATCATTAGACTCATCCATCTCTGGTACTTCCACTATTGAGGACACAGTCCCCAAAACTTGTCCCTCCTTGATGACAGAAGCTTTGTCCATTGTCACACACAACACAGATTTGGTGGTTGAGTCAATGATGCCAGACAAACCTCTTGTTTGTTGAGACAGGCAGCTATCCATCATATCATCAGAGTACATGAGAGTATCTTCACTTATGGGCAGAGGAACACAGAAACGAATAGGTACCCTGGCTGACATTCCACATGGTATCTCCACTTTCCGATCAGCACAACATTCTACGTCCTTATAGGTAATTCTTTGAACTTTGCCAGAATCTGAAATATAGAATTCTATAGTGCCATTGTTAGGGAGATGCTTTATCATCATTTGATTTCGAATACACAATTCAATCAAATTTGACTTCAAGAAGTCCATACCAAGAAATAAAGAGCTATTCATAGAGCAATTATCAGGAAATACAAGTAAATTTATGTTATTAAAAACAGTACTTTCAATGGAGATGGAGCATATAGACTGCCCAAGAGTGGTCATTACTTGACTGCCCAAAACTCTCATTTTCATTTCATTAGGACTAATCATTAAGTTTAACTCTTTAGCAAGAGAGCTTGATATAAGGGAAAAAACTGAGCCAGAGTCTATAACAGCATTTACAATAGCTTCATCGTTAAGTTTCACATCTACTTTAAATAGGGTTTCATCGTTAGATTCTTTATTAATAAAATTAATGATTTTATGAGGTAGACAATTATTATCTTCCGCCTCAATTTCCTCCATCTTAATCTCTTTCTTCTTAGGGTCATCATAGTTAGAGGGGAATCCATTTTCCTGTCTCAATCCTCTCCCCTTGGAATTGAGAGAAGACCGTTTAACGATTGCCTCTTATCACGAGAGAAATCAGGGTTGTATTGATTGCAATCTTTCATGAGGTGACCACCTCCACAAATTAGACAGGAGTTGTTGGCCCTCCAGCAATCACTCTTAGTATGTCCACCCCTATTACAATGTGTGCAATATCTCCTCTGATGCCTTGATTCTGATCGTTGCCGGTTATCATGGTGTTGCCAATTTGGGGATCGTTGTTGCTTCCTTTGGTTCCACAGTTTATCAGGTGTTCGTTGTTGAAGGTTGTCTCTTGGGTGGTTTGAAAGTTCAGACTCCCCACGATGATGATTTGGTGGGTTTCGTTCATTACGTCCGCGACTCCTCTGTGAAATTCTTCTATCAGAAAAATCCTCATGACCAAGATAACGTTCCGAGTTTTTCTGTCCCACATGTCCCTGAGACCAAAACTGACGACTTTTCCTTGGAGAATACTGTTCCTTATTCTGATCAAAAGGCTCCAACTTATCAGCCCACAATATGGTATGTGGCACCGACATTTGAGGTTTGAGGTCCACAGCCAGCTGCATGATCGTTGCGAAATTAAACCTCTTTTGTCGTCCACCAGATGTAGCCTTCATTCCTTTTTCCATATCTAAAATTTTACTAGATATTTTAGTTGGAATGTGAGCCAAGAAATGCTGTCTAAGTCGTTCAGCACAATCCTTTGGAGACTTAGGAAAGGCCATGCCAGCTAACTCCATCAGACGCATTCCAAATAGATCTAGAGTTTCATCAATACCTGGAACTGCACTTTCAAACTCCTTCTTCCAATACGCCTTTCCTCCAATTCGCTGTTTCTTATAGAAACTCAGGAGTCGTTCCTTCATGTGGCTGTATCTAAGTCTTCTACCACCAGACACCTTGTACACGTTGAGAAGCTCACCAGTCAAAAAGGATTCCAGCAGCTGACACTTATCAAACGAATTTCCCTTGAACTTAGAGGTAAAATATTTATCAAAAGTGGAGAGATAGTCTTTTAAGTGTTGTTTCCCATCCATCAGGAAAGGGGGTGGGGTGATCACTTCTCTTTTATCTTTCCGTCTTCGGCTCTGCCTCTGCTCTGGTTCACTGCTCTCTGAAGAATCTTCCGATGATAATAGAGAGAGATCTTCACTGGACGAGTCAGATGACAAAACTATCTCTTCTATTTTCTTTACCTTCTTGCGAGAAGAGGTAGAGTGACAAATATCATTGAGTTTCGGTCTGTCTGCTGCCACAAGTGATGGAAAAAGCTTCAAAGGTTGATATCTTGTTGGAGCTTCGTTTGGCTCATTTATAATATGAGTACATCTCTTTGTTACTGGAGTTATTTTCCAATAGTCATCCTTTGAGATTAACTCCAGAGTTCTACACCAGTCACCATAGGTAGATAGCTTAATATTTTCCACTTCGTGCTTGAAATATTCTCTGCTCTCAGTAAAAAGCTTCAGCATCTCAGCGCCAGCATCTGAAGAGCTTTTAGGAGGAGAAGATATAGCACCTCCACGCCATTGGGGAAATAAAGTCCATCTTAATTCATCTAGGGCAGGTAGAATTGTACCATCTATATCTGTACTAAATTTCCCATTCACAAAGTCTGCACGAACTTGAGGATGACTAAATTGCACCAGCAGACCCTGTAGCGCAATCACACAGGACATTACAGTTTGCATATGCTGACCTTCTTCTTTATTAGGGTTAGCACCTCCACCTTTATTCTTATTATCTGGGAACTGCCATTTTTCTTCCTCTTTAGAATCAGCAGATCCAGCTTTCTTCTTATTATTTGGGAATTGCCATTTCTCTTCTTCATAAGGATCAGCAGATCCAGCTTTCTTATTATTATTTAGAAATAACCAGTTTTCTTCCTCATTAGGATCAGCAGATTCAGCTTTCTGGTTATTACTTGGGAGCTGCCATTTCTCTTCTTCATTAGGATCAGCAGATCCAGCTTTCTTGTTTTTACTTGGAAATAACCAGCTTTCTCCCTCCAGCTTCTGCTGATCTGACTCATCTGAGCCACCCTTGGCTTGATCATCCTCACACCTCTCTACCTCTTTCTTCTTTGGTATTGCCCCTTGTAACAAACCAGAACCTCCATTGCCTCTCACTTCTGCCATTTCTGAAGTTGGTGAACGAGGAATACCCATTAGTTATTATCCTGTTTGCTTGAATCCCGTCGAAGATGCCAGTGTAATAGTGGGGTTAGACTACCAGACGTTATTAGTATTAAGGCCTTAATTTATCCTATCTTTCAGGTGCAACAGATTCAAGACACAGGTGGGCAGGAAGACAAGAGCAAGGATGAGGTTTATTTAGAGATCAGGTTCACAAGGGTAAGTATAAGACGTTAGTGAGAGAAGACATGAGAGGTAACATAAGGTAAGAGGTGTGAGGGAAAGAGCACCACTGAAAGAGAAAACATGCAATCAATAATCTAAGAATAACATAGTAATAATATCTATTGAATATATACATCAAATATATAACGGTTGTTTTATTATCATATTATATCAATTGCATAAACTTAACTTACATAATTATTCAAAGTAAAACGTTAGGGGAGGCGTTATCAATTAGCTATATTACTTATCAGTTTACTTTACCTTGCTATTGAATTAGTAATCACTCTGAAAAGAAACAATAATTGAAAGAGTTATAACGAAGTTTTTATATAATAAATCAATAATGGTCACGCCAACAACATATCTATGGAACACATTTTTAATCAGTCATTTTAATTTCTGATAGAACCCATATCAGCACTTGGAGCATCAACTTACTCCTCGCTTAGTTTAGCCGGCAGTAGTACTTCGCAGCCAAAAGAGACTGTGACACCCTGTCCTTCTGTCACTCTGCCTGCAGGTAGCTACTGATTTTTATAATAGGATGAATCAATAATCAAATTGTGGTATAATTTATTTGCCATATATAAACAACATTTTTAATCAGTCATTTTATTTCTGATGGAACTATATCAGCCCTTGGAGCATCAACTTCCTCCTCGCTAAGTTTAGCCGGCAGTGGTACTCCGCAGCCGAAAGAGATGATGACACCCTGTCCTTCTGTCACTCTGCCTGCAGGTAGCTACTGATTTTTATAATAGGATGAATTAATAATCTAATTGTGGTATAATTTATTTGCCATATGATATAAAGAACATTTTTAATTAGTCATTTTATTTCTGATAGAACCCATATCAGCCCGTGGAGCATCTACTTCCTCCTTGCTAAGTTTAGCCGGCAGTGGTACTCCGTAGCCAAAAGAGACGGTGACACCCTGTCCTTCTGTCACTCTGCCTGCAGGTAACTACTGATTTTTATAATAGGATGAATCATTTATATGTGGTATAGATATAAATTCCAGAGCTTTACAATCTAATAGGATATCTTTTTATTTTAATATAATTTAATAAGTTATGGGTAATGGTATGATGATAATTGTACACATATTCTTAATTTTTTGAAGCAAATTTATTTCATTTTAGATAGAATCTGCACCTGTATCTGCCATGGATTTTGTCATTGAAGAGCATTCAGTCCAATCCATCCCCAGTTCAAGTAAAATGCATCAGACACAAAGTGGGATTGACAGATTCCTTAAAGACATCCAACATAGCAATAGATCCTGCACAGTGTACAACAGACACAGGTTTGATAATTGCAGAGATTCATAAAGGTTTTTCAAAAATGGAGAGCCTTCTGAATAAAAGAATAAATGCTCATGATTCTGCAACTAACAGTCAATCCCTACCTATAATAAGTAAATCTAAAGATACAAATGATTGTAACTCGGCACAGGAAATTTTGGGTAGATGCCGTTCTATTGAAGACATTGTCGAATTACTCGACTTTACTCTTGAACCAAATGATGACAATAGCCAGTCTATATTCAGGTGTTCAATTTGTTTTGAATTCATGACAAATACTTCTGATTCTTGCCACGCAATTGGATCACGTGCTGAGCGGCGGAGCAACACCATATCCTCTGGGCTTGTAATAACCGAAAATGACTTACGAAATATAAATACTATTCCACAAAAATGGTATAATTTCGAACACTCAAAAATCATTTCACATCAAATGATTTTCATTCAAAAGCACTAACTGCTAAGAAAAAATCAGGCAAATCCAGGGCAACTTAAGTAACTGAGACTCAAATAAAGGCAGCAATCAAAACTATAAAATTCAAAGGGGTATCTCATCATTTTGAAGGCGAATTGGCTGATTTACATGACCATGGTGTAGATATTGGTGACATATGCCATTCAAGGTAATACAATACTACATATGAAATATTTTGAAAAATTGAAATAACTTTGATAGTAATTTAATTTAATTATTGTTAACTATATATTTTTATTAATAAATATGTTTTTTAAATGTTCACATGAAATCATCTTTTGTATTCTTTTTTCTCAGGAAGAATTTCAATGAGATATTGAAAGCAGCCACAGTAGTCATTTGTGGAGGAAATATGGCTAATCTCCTTAAGCCATTACCCGCCACCACCCTCCCGCTTCACATCTATATAAGTGCTGATAAAAGAACGGTCAATAAATTGACGAATCAGGCCATTATGCTGGGATTTGTTTTAGATAGTAAGAGGGAAGTGATACTTGTAGGTGCTCCTGCAGTGTATTTCGACGATGAGGATGATCTGTCAGGTGTATCTGGAGGTACAAGCAGGGAACTTGCAGATACCATCATTAAAACTGTTAAAAGAAAAACTCAACTTCCCTGAGAGTCATCTTTCGTACATTGTTGGTAAGTAAATAACAATGTTTTAGTATTAAAATAATTTTATCTGTCTGTTGTCAATTAGATTTTTATCACCAAATTTATAAATAACATTACATTTTCTCAGGTTCCACATGCGATGGCCAATACGTTAAATCACCAGAGTTTTGCAATTGAATGGCTGAAAATTTAAATCTCGACCAATTTATGGTGACGAGGGAGGCTGGACATGCGTTTCATTTGGTTAGAAGCAATGTTAAAGAAGGTCAGTTTATATAAATAATACTTGCTTACATTTATACCTATAAATTTGATGGTAAATGTTCTATTTCAGATACTGTATGGCTAAAATATAAGCTCAGATATGCTATGAACTATAAAGTAATTTAATAAATTTTTCAGGCCGAAAAGCTTTAAATTTTGAAGAGCCTTCAAAATTTCTAAAGCGAGTCATCCATCGCTGCAATTTATTTGCCAAAGAATTGGGTCATGGAAAAGGATATTCTGCCCTTGTTGCAGTTGCAAGAAAATACAACCGAAAAGTCAGTCTTCCAGAGTCTTTTTCAACTACCCGGTAAGTTTTTATTGGCCTTGTTCATTGTCTTGATGCTTGTTATTTAGCAGAAATTTCTTAGTATCTTAGTCACAATTTAGATAAATATATTATCATATTAAGTCAGCATTGAATATAGTTAGTTATAAAACTAACTATAATCATTTACATATTTTCAGGTTTTTTCCAGTGCAGTTCAGCAATTTGACAAAATTGCTTCATGCTTCAAATTGTATTACGAGGCATTCCACAATATGAACCCAAATAGCATGGAAAATGACGACGAAACAATGAAGTACCAAATGTTCGGGTTGGATTTCATACACAACTTGCTCTTTTGTAAGGATATTTTTACGCCACTTAAAATGATCATGGAGAAACTCCAAGAACAGATGGTTCCTCATTGGATAGCTCCTTCATACTTCGAATCATTGAAGAACCACTGGTCCAATATCAACTTGGAAACTCTTAATAATTTACCTAGGTTAAAATCTGAAATTATTAATATTAGGAATGACCACTTTAAAGATGTTCCACTGTTGATGGGTATTTGATTTTGTCAGATAGTGGTACGTATTCTACAGTGGAAGTATTAAATGAATTGAGAGATAGTACAAATCAACCTAGAACTAAAAGGAGAAAAATCAGTTCTCTGGAATCTGATGGTCCACCACTGCCTCATAAATAGGTAATGAGGGATGTTCCTGACGTAGTGAAAGAATCAGAGAAATTTCGAGACAGTTTGCTCAAGAGTCTAGAGCACAGATCTGAGCTTTGTGTCCACCCTACCTCCAGACTTTTGAGTAAATGCCTTGATTTTGATCGAATTTTTGCACTGTTGGAAGGAGATCTTCATCCTCATTGGCGATCTCCCTATTCATTAGCCAAATTGCATCTATTTGGCCAGAGAGAATTCAAAGAGTTTGTTGACTATGTAAGTGAATTACCCCATATTGTAGCAGCTAAAGATGTCCATATTGATCGTGATTTGTCATATCAAATTCATGATAAGATCAAGGATGGTTTAGCTTCTATTATATAGGGTGATTTGCTTCATAGTGTTGGCTCAAAGGTTTTCTCTGTTCAAATAGATGACAAATTTGTCCCCATTAATGAATTAGGAGATTTCCACATTACTCATTTTGCTCCAGTGGAACCTTCAGATTCTTTCACAGTTCATAGACTTTTTACTATCAAAATTAATTTTCTATCTAAATCATATTTGATGAAATATGATATATGTGCCTTAATTCATAGTATTTATACTAATGAACATCTGTATAACAAAATTTCAGTTGAAGGGTGCATTGTCTTTGACATTGCCTTCTCTATGAGCGGCAGTGAAGCAGTAGTCAAGTCCTTCTACAGCGTAATGAAAGCTCATAGAAAAGATGGTGGACAAGACAATGACACCCTGGACATGCGAACATTAATCGATTGGTGCCTTCCACCATCCATCAATTGCCCCAAAACAATTGAAAAGATTGGAAAGATTTATAGGAGTGGCCATGCCAAAGACAATGTGGCAAAACACAGGGCTCCTGTATTCAATAGTAAAAGGGGTCGACCTGCTGTTTACACCACTAGTAAAGTGGTGGACAGATTGAATAAAGCTCATTCAAAGTTTTCCTATTTTGATTAATTATTTTGGAATAGTTATTTATGTCATCATTTTTTGGAATGGTTATTTATGTCATCATTTATTGGATTAGTTATTTATGTCATCATTTATTGGATTAGTTATTTATGTCATCATTTTTTGGATTGGTTATTTATGTCATCATTTTTTTGATTACTTATTAATCCATGACCTCATTCTTTTTTTACTAGTTATTTATTTATTTTCATTTTTTCTTATTTATGTTATCATTTCTTATTAGTTATTTATGTTATCAGTAGGAATAAATAAACTAATAAAGCTATCTATAATAATTGTGTTGTTTTATTCAATGCTTCACTGCTCCCATTTATTCAATACATTTCTGTTGCAGTGTTGCCTAAATGTATACTATACACTTAACGTTATATAATCCCATGAGTTATCTATACTACTATTAATAGAGAAAATATCCCTCAGGTTGCCTCTGGATGACGCTAGTTATACAGATGGTGAGAAGATCCCAGGTTAAACTGATTTTCTGGAAAGATGACCACTGACTTTAAGAGGTATTCAGTCTTGACGCTTTCCTGCCTCCAACCTGGAAAAGAAGATAGTTTGTGGAATTCACGTTCCTCTGGTTAATACTGTAAATATTTTTCAACTATATCATCCTCGTTGAATTTTCTAGAATTAAAATTTTATGCATCACTTTAAATACTCCCTGCTGAATCGTTTCTGCATAATGTTGATACCAGATAGCCAGTCGTTTCTCTTTCAAACACGAATGCGTCAGGCTGTTATCATCGTTAGTCTGATTTAATGTTACGACGGAGATTATTGGTTAATTTTTATTATAAGACGGTTTATATACAGGGTGTCCCAAAAAAACCGATACCCAAATTTCAATAGCTGTAATTCAAAAATTATTAAACTTAAAAAAAATTTGAAAATCACTTTTTGTTTATCAACATTTTTTACATAACTGTACAAAATTTTAGATGAATATATTCAAACGTTTTCATTATGCAGTACTTTTAATGAACGATATCAAAAACCTGTGTGCGCACATTTTAACTTCGAATTTTAGTATATTAAAACCATTTTTCCAATAACTTTCAACAGTTTATTAAAAAACCGTTATTATAACAATAAAATGCGTTTATTAATATGCAACCAATAAAAAAAACATTCAAACTGTTCCTCCTATTAATCGTTTCAGTCGATCTGATGGGCCATTCGTTACGATGATTCAGGGCGATAATGCGTATTGCCGAATAGCTCATTTAGTTTTTCCTTACAGCAACAAATCTGAACCCGTCATAAACCAACCAGGTTCGATTGATTCTGTTTCTATGTATTTCTTGAAGTCTTGAAACCATTCTATCATTTATTAGATCAAGGTATCTATCTCCATTTAAATTATTTTTGTAAAAATAAGGACAGACGATACGGCCAAGTCGGCCATTGGTACCTAGTCCAATCCACACACAGACTTTCTCTCACGATATTCTTACGTCAAAGTTGAAAGTAGGAGGTTGGTTCTTCGGTGAAGATGTGCGAATGTTATAATAATTTATTTTGCCATTCAAATGAAAAGTGGTTTCATCACCAACCACATTATCGTCCACAAACCGGACATTTTTTTGCTAAAACCAATGTGCAAAATTCAACGCCGAGGAAGATCGGTATTTAGGTGTTTGTTTCGCTCGTACATCTTGTAACTTTGTAAGGACTAAGGATGTCGCTTCAAATTTAAGGTTACAAATAGGTTGAATGTATATTTAGTAAGATGTAATCCACTTTTTATTGCAGTGATTTGAAAATTTCTATAAGTGCTTCTTGAACAATTCGAGCTGTGAAATAAGTCTTTTACTGAAAGTGCGCAAGCATGTTTTTGGTATCGGTCACTAAAAATGTAGCTAAAATAAAACCGTTGATTCGATCCATGTAATATTTTGTACAGAGATAGAAAAAATGTTGAGACACAAAATCAAAATGAGATTTCTGATTTTCCAACTTTTTGTAAGTCTATAGTCTACTTGTTTTTGAATTACAGCCATTGAAATTTGGGTATAGGTTTTTTTGGGACACCCTGTAAATCTTTTACGACGGTGTAAAATTATTTACATATATTTGCAACGGTTTGCACTACTTTCCAGACTGGATTTTTATGACATGAATCCGTTAATGTACTTCACTGTATCCGCTAGTTTGTTGTACTGCACACTTCATGGTCATTTGATGACCTGGCAGGGGGGTTCGGGGGAGGGGGGGCACGCCCTCTGATATCTACGTATTTTTAACAGTAAGGGAATTACGTAATCGAAGGCAAAAAGAAAATCTCACTCACAATTCCGACTCAAAATATTTTTTACTCTCACTCGCAAGACGCAACTCATCACTTGCACAACCGGAACACTCCTGAAATGTAGGTAAACTATTTTTTGAGAAGATTTTAAATGTTCATGGAGTCGTCAATATATCAAAGATGCGCAGTTCCACCGTTTATGATTATGAGTCACCAATTTTAATTTTAAATCTAATTTAAGTGCTCATTAGTCGTCAATATATGTGAAAGATACTTATTTTCAGAAATTTTAAGTCAACAATTAATCGGCGACTTGGCACATACTCTTGAACTAGGGCCGGCCGGATAAACTTCAAAGCTTCATGCATCTTTTGCAGACTGCGACTGGCTCCTATCTACGATGTACCGTCACAGAACAGTAGCATATGATTAGTGAATCAGCGATATATATCCTGAGGCGTGACTGACTTAGGGAATGTTTTCTAAATTATCCAGGCTAACTTTATAGATATTGATCTAATC
>CANNZV010003484.1:0-62077 GCA_947561585.1 Caprella mutica
ATATTAAAAACTGAAAATGTTTCTTTTAATTAAAAACTTATTTTCTTACGGTAAATTGAGTAAATGTTTTTATATATGTATATTCTCTGTATATTCTTTTCCATATTTTCCATCCATATCATTTATCGTTTTCGAAGTAGTTATTAAAATCACCTATGACAGTTACATTGAACGAAACTGGCAAAATTCCATTAAAATATTTTTTGTTAATATTTATAACAAATATAAACTTCATTGGAGACCTCTTGAAAATAAAGCACATATAATATCTAGAAGCAACAACCTTTATATCTTTTCGAATGAAATATTTATATTTCAATCACCTAATTAATGTCTAGAAGAAGTTTCCTATCTAGAGACACCGAGAAAAATACGTAAAGATGACATGTCATAGAGGAGTAGAAATTGCCAGACTCTTACACACATTTCAAGTGATTTGTTTACCAAAATGAAAATTCTATAATAGTTCGATTTTCTCTATTTTTAAGAGTATATGAATGAATGAACCACAATAGTTCCAATTTATTTTGCTTCACTTTGAGCAGAGAGGATAGATGTTTTTTTTTTGTATCAATTGTATTTGACGTTATTTGTGTTTCTGCTATACGCTTTTCTTTCCTAACAGATGCATAAATTAGTATTAAATACTTGAAACAAGAAAGATGTTCTCGTCAGATGGTAGAAACTATTATATCAGTTAAAAATTTTGGAGCAAGTAAAGATAACGGACCAGAAACGGACCAAGTAAAGTTAACGGACCAGAAATGAAGCTGGTAAAGACAACGGACCAGAAATTAAGCTATTAAAGATAACGGACCAAAATACTTTTTTATTTTTTAAAAATATTTGCTTCAGTATTTTTTAAATACAACCTTATAAATGATAATATTAATGATTATACATTAATTTTGCATATTTTATTAATTGAAAGAATGGATAAAAAAACGTGATCCATTTTGAATTTTTTTTTAAAAATTCTGCTTAAATCCTTGATTCCAAATTATGTTCTTATTCCAATTATTGGTCAAATAATGATAATTTAACCAAGTAAAGACAACAGACCAGAATTGAAGCTAGTAAAGACAACGGACCAGAATTTAAACTAGTAAAGTTAATGGACCCTGGTCCGTCATCTTTACTTGCTCCAAAATTTTGTTCAAAAAATCGAATGCCATATTAAACCAATGTCTCTATACCTTAGACCCACTAATTCGCTGTGCCTATTTTAGGAAACTGGAAAAAATTAGCAACTATATTCAATGGTGCATAGTTAATTAGTTAGCTATACTGCTAAGCAGTGCCTGTTCCTAATAGGTTTCAGAATTAGGTTTCATATTAACGATATTTGAGAATATACCCTGCTGCAAAAGTGATCTGTGAAATCTGGAAAGCAATATGTAGAACAATAATTATTGATTGAAAAATATTTCTATCAATTATATTATATATTACTATATTTATCTAATTAACAGATAATATTTTCCAAAAAAGAAAGATTAATATCAAATAAATTTCATGACCATTGAACCCTTTACGATTGTTTATAATTTTAAGTAAATAATTTAAATTTAAATTCAAAGTTCCTAATGCATTTGAGATTATACTATATTAAATGCCTTTGATTTTCACTATTATTTGCTTCTTTAATATGCGTATAGCAATTTAAAAATAACCAATTGGATTTAATTAAACTAATTGTCATTATGCATCGAGATAAAAAGCTTCTGAAATCATATTATACCGAAAAGTGATAACAGAAAAACAAATTTTCCTCTCTGCTCTACATTCAAAAACTACACAGAACGTTAAGCTTCTGCTGGCAGTTTGAAACTGATCGAAACAATTTGTTTCCCCTTTTGGATTCAATTAAAAGTACAGCAACAACTACTGAAAGGATTGCCGAGTGAAAACATTTTACGCCTTTATATGGCTGTGAAGCTTT
Source organism: Caprella mutica (assembly GCA_947561585.1). Taxonomy (NCBI): domain Eukaryota; kingdom Metazoa; phylum Arthropoda; class Malacostraca; order Amphipoda; family Caprellidae; genus Caprella; species Caprella mutica. The sequence continues at coordinate 1,943 of CANNZV010003484.1, forward strand.
GCGATTTTGCTTGCTGCGGCAATTTTTGTGAATTTAGAGTCTTCGTGAACCTTTTCTAAAAAGTTATGATTTTTTAATTTCATTTTTCCGTTGGGAAGAATCCTAACTGTAAATTTATAAAAGCGAGGAAGAAGATTGTACGGCCCAATCGGAAAATTATAATGTGCAGATTGTCTTTCAAATTGTAGATTTCGGTAAATAAATTGTTCGTATCTCATGGCAAAATATTACAGTTGAAACATCGTTGAAACTTTAAGGTCAAGTGATAGAATATGATAATCAATGTATACCAACTTATCTCACGGCTACAAAAAGTACAACTCATACTTATAGTTTGCAAAAAAGGCAGCTAAACTTTGCATCTCATTTGGGTAAATCACCAAGGTTATAGCTATGAGTACAGACCATTAGGATATTGAAGTAGAGGCAAACGGTACGCCAGTATAGCACAAAATTGGCAATTTCTATACGATTTTAGCACTTTCCATTCTCTTGCATATGATGCGTCATTTTAGTAGCTTATAATGGGAAACGATTTACTCCTGATATAGCACAAGTTAGTGGGTATATTAATTCATACTTAAATAGTATTTCTAAACTATAATACATAAAAAAATTATCCGTATCAAACGTATGTAAAATCATGACTTCAAACAGTACGATTCAATCTAATTCCAAAACAAAGATAGGCCGAAAGACAGATTCAATTTACATTCTTGATAACAAAAGGACTTGAGGAAGGCAAACAAAAATATACATTCGGAACGTTAAGCAAATTTGACATCGGAAATGTACAGGTCTTTGAACATCATCACGATGATATGGAGCATGTTGAAAAAAGAACGCTACAGTTGAAGTCAACCGAGACTATCATTTTAGTACTCTGAATTATTCGAGTGGAACAGGATCGCTAAAAGAAATTATTCTCCTCATCCATCAACTCTGTAATGGATATTCAGTTCACGAAAATGATGAGAAACAGTTGCTTGCTTGCTAAAAATATTTGTATAGACTGGAAATAGTTAGTAGTACATTAATTCATCATATTAGAATATCAAGTAATCATGTGAATAAGTAACTAATCTAATTAAATCTATAGATTGAGTAGATAGGTAATACAGCCAGTATATTTTGTGAAACTATTTTAAAAAATAAAATTGAAAAATGATTGCACATTGTGTAGTAAGAATAAATGGACATCATCTGTGCGAATATGGTACTGAGTCTTATGTCCACACCATGTGAAAATAATTCCCACGAGTCTAGTCAGGGGGTACCAGAGCATTGGAGCAAAATAATAGAGGCAAATGTGCTCCATATATTCATATTTGTTGGACAATATTTTTAAAAGTATATATCTATGAAATTAATAATTTGGCATCATTTGAGAGCATATCATAAAACCGATGTCAGTATAAACTTCCAGAAGAGAATTAATTCAATAAATATTAGGCAATGAAAGTGTATTTTTTTACGTTATTTGAATAATGTGTATTTGTATTTTTTGTATAAAAAATGGAATAATATTGAAAAAAATCGTTGAAATATTTACCCAGTTTTACATTCTTTGGTCAATTAACAAAAAAAATGATTCGTATTAAAGATGGAATATAAACAGATTAAATTTAATAACCACTGTGGCACGCTCTGCCAAACCTATTTAAATTATAACTGACAAATAACGTAATATTTGAAATAACCTAACGGCTAGATTACTGTTGTTGATTGTGAACTTTCTAAATCAATCGAGGATTATTTCCCTTTGACGATAGAGATATTAAAAAGTGTGACTAATAGTATTAGCATTGGTAGAAGTAAGAGTCCTTTGAAGTCCATGTGTAAATGAACTCCATCGGCTAATTGGAAAGAGTGAAGAGAAGAGCATTAAAGGTGGATGTGAAGTGGCCTGGTACACTCTATCAGTGGCTACCGATCATTGATTAGTCAATCTAATGAGAGCATTTTTATGACGCAAACTTCCAATTGGATACTCCTATTGATGTATCCAAAAGAAACGCTGTTTAAAGATCATCGATCTTATGTTTCATAAAATACTGATCGCGATTTATTAGACATTTGATACAATCAACCCATTATGCTTTTGGAAGACGTATGTGTGTCCTCCTTTAGATTGATATAATTTGGAGGTTAATTGTCCATAAATGAAGCACAATAATTGTGAATCAATAATTGAGATATATTTGCTCATATATAAGATTTTTATATATAAGCATTTTTTTACGCTCAAATTAATTCTGGGCATAAAGAGTTAATTATCAGAAATCGTCTTTCGTCGGACATTATTATACAAGAAACTGTGACCTTTTACTGATGAAAAACAATCAGTATTTTAAAGATTAATCAACACTACTAAAACATATGCCGATAATGTTGCTATATATATCTATCAATGTTGCTATATTTTGAAAGCTCAATTATATAGATAAATTAGAATGGCTACGGTTTATATATCTAATATATACGGTTATATATATGGTTTAAATACAAAGTGGATTGGCAGTTGTTAATCTTTCTAGCACCAGAATAACCCTATGCGTACGCATCTTGACTCGAATTATTCAAAAGAACATTAAAATTCCGCCAGAGTTTTGAGCGAAGGAAGCATTCCTGACAACCTCAAATTCGGTCACGTAGACGCTAGCACGATCTTCGATATGGATATGATGCGACCAAGTGAGAGGGAATGGAGGGAAAGGGGAAGTTTGAAGGGGAAAAGGAAAACTTGAAAATGGGAAAGTTTTGGAGGGGAAAAGGAAAGTTTTGAAGAGAAAAAAGGAAGGTTTAGAAGATAAAAAGGAAAGTTTAGAAGAGAAAAAGGAAAGTTTAGGAGAGAAAAAGGAAAGTTTATAAGAGAAAAAGGAAAGTTTAGAAGAGAAAAGGGAAAGTTTAGGAGAGAAAAAGGAAAGTTTAGAAGAGAAAAGGAAAGTTTAGAAGAGAAAAAGGAAAGTTTTAAAGGGGAAAGGGAAAGTTTTAAAGAGAAAAAGGAAAGTTTTAAAGAGAAATGGTTCTATATATTGGTTGTTTTATTATTTACTTTATACAATATTTTCAATAAAGAGGGTAACCACCAAATTACCAGATACTCTGCATAATCGAATAAACTTGGCGTTAACACCTTTCGAATACTTTGAGTTTAAGTAAGTGTTCGATTGTTACTCTTTATGTTTATGTAATTCACCACGAGATGTGATCAAATGTGATCCATAAACTTTATAAAGTACGTCAATTCCTGCCCAAAATTAATTAAAATATATAACATTTGATCAACTAGGGTTAGTTACGAACTATCGGTCAGTACTACATCTTCGGTCAATGTAAGAAAAAATAATATAAAATTCTCATTATTGCACAGTGCTATCTAATAATAATAATTTTTATATTTTTTTTTCTTATATGTCCGAAGTTGTAGCAACGACCGATAGTTCGTAACTTGCCCTAAATTTTATATTGATTCAAATGGCACTTGAATTTAAGTACGTGTCATTCATTTCAATTTTAAAATTAATGAATCTAATCATGTGGCAAACGTTTTATAACATAATTCTTTCATCCAAGAAGACATTTTGAAAAAATATGTAAATACACCAACGCTGTACTCTATTAATAATCCTTATTTTTTTTTTCATATACCTTAGTAATATTTGGTGTATAAAATAATGCATAAACGAGAGTTATTCCATGGCTAACATCTTTCCTGCGATAGCTTTAACTGCTATTTTGGTCAGAATGATAGCCTTTTATGTTTGTAGACTTTTCCATATTTTGTGTACAATATATCCTTCTTTAGGATATAAATATACACCTTTAAAAGAATTATTAGTTAAATAGAAAAAGCTTAGAGCTTCTATTCTAAAAAAATGTGACCCACCGGTGGGTCACATCGTAGGAAACGTGTTAACTTGATATGGGTACATTTTTTACTTTGATTTAAACTCTTTGAAGGATGAAAAGCGATAGAAATAGAGGGACTATAATAATGTATTTGATCTCAGTACTGAAGAGAGAAATGTATCATACGATTGAAATGAACTCTGCCGATATTATGTGTACTCAATGAAATGATGCTATTTTTATTATATACTTTGACGTATTATAAAATCAATAGGTTTATCATTTTCACGGCATGGCTAATTATTAATTATTATATTTATTTATCATTGAAAAGATTAAAACATATTTAATATAGAGAATAATTCAGATAATATTTTTTGGTGTTAAGTAACTCATCTAAAAATTATATGATGAATAATTCAACATTTTTGAATATTATTTTACCCAAATTGATATAAGAGAAAACTAGCGAATTCAGTTTTATAAAATACAGTTATATCATGATTGAATATCATTTATGGTTATACATAGTAAAAATATATACTTGACTCTTCAATATTTCGAAAATATAAATTCCATGTATATGCATAGATAATAATAACATTTAAAAATGAATAATATCCCTGTGAACATTTACTACTTCTTTATGCCGATGTTTCACAGCCAATTTGAAAAGTATCATCGGATGTCAACAAATTACATCAACCCTTAAAAGACTGACTGTGGAGTTTGAGCTCCACCAACCGAATTCATTCAATATAATAACCTATTCCTATCAATCTTTAGTTAATAAAATTGTACACAGTACATATATATGATAAAAGCTATTAACTGACAAAATATCATAAATTCGAGCCTCTTGTTTCCTAAATATCATTGTGTGAAGAATCCTCTTAAAATTGGTCAGTCCAATTAGGTTAACAAATTCAGTAATCGAACCCAGTGCCATTAATTGTTTCAAATTACCCCGTCACCTATCTTGTTAATTAGGTAAACTGGTTGAGTATGAATGCTCTCTTCAGTTAATTGTTATGATTAATTCAGAAGTTAGAGAGGACATGTCAGCAGTGGTAAGTTTGATTATTTAATCAACTGTTTTCATGTGAAATACAACAGCTATTAAAACAAATACAAATATAATACATCTATAGATAATTTCATAAACTAGATAATTTTCAGTAGAATTTTAGATATTTGTTATAGATTTTATAGATGAGTATATTGGAAGTGATAACGTCATATTTCTCCAAGTTTCTAACAATCGAATTATGTCTGAATAAATTATACCACGAAAATAACATGGTAAATATACGTCCAATTAAAAAATAGAGATTTAATTTTGTTTCAGGCTTTGATTCTATTAGAGCGACAATATTAATTGAATTACCAAAATTATGATAAATTAATTAGAAAGAACAAGAACAATTATAATTTGTACGAAAATCTTTTATTCTGTTTTTCACATAATTTCCTTGAAATGTTAGTGGTCTAATAAAAATTATTCATTCCATAATGAAATTATCAAAACCAATTAATTACTGTCATTTTTTCGTATAATATATACATTTATAATTCCTACACCTATTGCCAAATCGTCTAATAAATGAGGTTATATCACTAATTACCGTTACTAATTTATAGACAAAACCAATTAATCACTCTATAATTTGAACCAAAAAAGCACTGCAGCAGTTTATTAATACAGAAAGAGGTAAGTTGCATCCACTCGACTAACTGCATGCAGTCGACTCCGTAATGTTTGATGCATCAGTAAACCACTGAATATGCATGTGTTGGCCGTATATATCCATCTCTCCCTCTCTCTCTACCGAACTAATATCATCGAATGACTTTTTGATGCATGCTGATTGCATATGGAGTGGCATTAGAATTCACGCGTGAAAAGATTGATTAGCGTTCCAATCTTTCTATGGGAGACTTTGATATAAACACTCCACTGTTTTAGCCAGTTTGTGAATAGTTCGTTAGAACTTTATGATCATACCATTCAGTTATATATTAAAATGCGTGATGAATGTTAATACCCAATTAGTACACTAATTTATTAGAGGATATTGATACAATTTACTCAATTTAATACAGTTCAGTTGATTAACATAATATAATATTTCCGTAGAAACTTTAAAGCTGGTATAATGAATTGGATTATTTCTTCTCAAACAGTTTATAGATCAGCTGAAATATCACGATGTATAATATAATAATATTAATATTATTAAAGTATAATATATCATAGTACCTACAACATAATATTAAATGCCAAGTTTTGATTATCTTCACTAATTTATATTTTTATATCATTGTGTCTATATATCAATTTTATAAAAGAAACCTTTCCATATATTATATGTATAAGCCCTAGGTGATAATTATATTATATTCATTTTCTATACAATTTGTAGCTTTCAATGAATATATAGATATTGATTTTATATGTAGTATCTTCAATATATTCAATAAATTTTGAGTGATCAACTTTTAATTTAATTTCAAATTAAAAGAATATATATATATATATATTTGGTTCCCGGAAAGAAGCCCACAGGAAAGAAGCCCACAAGAAAAATGCCCACATGAAAAATGACAAACAAGGAAAAAACCCCACAGGGAAAAATGCCCACAAGGAAAAAAGCCCACAGGAAAAAAGCCCACAACTTCCTAATTTTTAAAATACAGAAAAACATTAAAGTGTTTTTAAGAAGGGCATAAGTTTACGTAAATATTCTAAAATGCAGTTGTTTTGATTTATTTTAGTATAGGGTATAACGTCTGCTTTCAGCCATTTCGACTATATCGCCGACATCAAAAATAAATTTAAAAAAAGGACTGGAAGAAGCAGTCAGAAAGGAAAGTAGTTCCATGTGACAAAGTGGATGCAAAATGAACTACACCGTGAATGCAGTCATTCAACAATGAATGTGACGAAAAGGGACACAAGCACCAGTGGCTGCACTCACAGATGAAAGAGGAAAATGAAGAGCATAAACCTAGCGTTATCCTCTAAAACTGGAAGTAGCATTTAAAAATTATGAATATGGAGAATATGATAAAAGATAATACATAATCCAAATTACAACAGTTTGGAACCAAAGGGACGGTACACCCCTTCTCTTCCATTCACCTCAAAAAGCTCCAGGTTAGAAACCCTGGGGGGCAAAATGTAATTGAAATGGTAAATTGAAATTCACGGATGATTTTCAAATTTATATACTATAAAATTTAATGTTAACAAGTATACAATCTCATTTTGTGTACATTTTGTATTAGCGATGAAGGCTTTCAAAATGAGACAAAAGGTGCAAGCATAGAAAACTATTGAATATTCGTGCCTTTGTAAACTTATGCTCTATGTTTTTTTTTAATTATGTAGTTGTGGGCTATTTTCCTTGTGGGCATTTTTCCTGTGGGCATTTTTCCTGTGGCCTTTTTTCTTGTGGGCATTTTTCCTGTGGGCATCTTTCCGGTAACCATACGTTTATATACGTTTTAATTATGTTATGTATTATATAAAACATGGAAACGCATATATAATAATGTATAGAACGCATCAATGAATACATACGTAAATCATAAGAAAACATGTGAAAAACATCAATGATTATATCAAGCTACATATTTAATATATAGAACATGTAAAAAAAATTCAATAACCATAATATATACAAATATTCAATATAACCGAATGACGTAACATATGTATATATACATAAATTTTTATAGTGAGGGATGTCAGATAAAACAAGTAGAGCACATTAATGATAATATACACTATATGTAAAATAAATAACCGAAAGGAATATATCGACAATAAAGGTACTTCATAGTATTTATCGCACTACTTACATACCTACATATCTATTCATATTCAGGACACAGACGATATTCTAAGCGAATAATTCAGTGAGGAAAAACCTTATAGGTTGCATGAATATGAATAAATAATCGCAAAGTAGGATGAATCATTTAGTGAGAAGAGAACACCCTTTATGATGATCGTGCATAATTAAAATAATCTGAACACATGCTATCTTCCCTTTTCCTAAAGGAAAGTTTTACCATTTCTTAATTCGCCAATGACAATAGACTATAGGAAAAGCAATAGCTACCACCGGAATCAAAGACTATAGGTTTTTTGTCGATTTTCCTTTGTGTCGGAGAAAGATCTTGGCCGGGTAATACGGGGCTGCAGATACGTGCTTTATCAGCAACTTATCAACAAATTGATAGCAAAGGTCAGATAGATAATGAGGAATCGATAAAAATTCGAACTATTGAGATACAATAATAGCAAGATAAGAACAGTTATCGGTGCTGTTATAAAAAGGTTATGTGTCCGCATCGCATTGTTGTATATTGGCAGTCAGTGTAGATAAATTATCTCTGTTGAGACCCACAGAAGTAAACATTGTATAACAACATTTCATTTGGTGTTGATATGATTATGGGAGAATTGTGGAGTGAATTTGGTGATGAAATTGCAAAGTAAAGTTATCAATTGCTTTATATGGATGAAGATATTTATTGAAAAGAAAAAGATTACACAAAAAAACGAATGGAAAAGTATTGAATTCTCATTTTCAAGCCCTTCTACAGGGTGGGGCGTAAGTTTGGAAGCAAATGAAAGTGCATATTATAATCCAACGAAAAATATATTTAATAATTTACAGTTATGTATTATTGCATAAGGGTTTTAAGAATTCAAAAATCATATATTTATTAAAAATGTCCCCCCTTGTTTTTAATAACAGCCTCAAATCTACTCCGAACTCCTCCTACTGCGGCACGCAACTGTTCTTGTGAAATTTCCTTCCAAGATCTCTGGAGCGAACGCTTTAAATCATCCACACTGCGATGAAATTTACCACAGGCCTTTGATTCAAGAATGGACCATACCGAAAAGTCTATAGGATTAACATCTGGGGAGCAGGGAGGCCACATTTCTTTGGACCAAAACCGTGGAAGATGGTCATGGCACCAGTTTTGAGTGATATTTGCAGTATGTGAAGTCGCGCCGTCTTGCTGAAATGTCCATAGAGTGTCATTACCGAAGTGATCCTTAGCTGACTCCGACATTGGCGTCAAAATATTTTCAATATAACATTTAGCATTGATTTTGGCGCCTTGTTCCACAAAAATTAAAGGAGATCTCCAAGTTTCTGAAACGGCGGCCCAGACCATTACTGAAGCAGGTTTCATGGTTCTGTGGACAGTTTTTTGGTTGTATGGGATGTCTTTTGCACTTTTACCAATTATTCTGTCATTCCTCCGGTTGTGAGCCATTTCCACTGTGAAAATTTTTTCGTCAGACCAAACAATTTCACCAGCCGTGCCAGACTTCAATTCTCTCAGAAGTGCTTTGCTTCTCTCCAATCTCTTTTTCTTTACATCTTCTGACAGAGTCTGTCTCTTTTGGAGGGTGAAAGAGGACATCTTTAGGTCTTCTTTGACAACTCTTCTCATTGCTCTGGGACTCACATTAGCTGTTTTGGCTAACAATCATATTGACCTTTTCGGGTTCCTCCTGATCTTCTCTCGGGCACATTTTATCAGTTGTTTGGTGCGTTGTGAGCGAGGTCTACCACTTCTTGGACGATCAGTCAAGTCTCCTCTCTCATTAAAACGCTTCACACACTTCCAAACAGTCGATCTCGCTATTGAGAGAGTCTTTGAAATGACGGAATCTGACTTCCCGGCACGGTGTAGAGCAATAATGGCTTCTCTTTTGCCTGACATTTTTGAATTGACTAAATTTTTGTAAAAAATAACTCTGCCACCTTATAATGTAGTGTCTCTACTATAGTTCAAACCCTATCACCTACTTAGGAACTAATTTTTAAGAATTATATTAATGTTTGAAAAATTGCTTCCAAACTTACGCCCCACCCTGTATAAAGTCCTATCAGATGATAGGACTTTTTCGGGCAGGATATAAAATTATAAATAGATATATAAATGCTGTCTATGTTGATGGTAATTATTAAAATGGTTACCTATAGGTGAATTGCTCGAAAGCAATTGCAGTGTTCGAATGAAAAAAGTTGGTTAATGATGATATTGAATCAGTTGATTAGATCAACATAACTGTAATTTTTTCTAATAATTAATTAATAATAACTATATTTTATTTCATTATTAATCACTGTATTACTGTTTTTAAATTTTATAAACATTTCTGTGTTTCTTCTTATTTTTATAGAACAGGATGTAGGTGCTGGAGCAATTTTTGATGCTACAGTTTTCGTTTTTCAATCAGTCATTCGTTACAGTGCGTTCCGACAAAATGCTCTTAACCCGTCCTACCTGTATCTAGATTGCTGTCCCAAAATAAGGCCACCCTCTATGTACAGGTTAATACACCGCTAGGTTAGGACAGATAGGTTTTAGCAACTCGGGTTATATGGGCCCTCTCGATCTCTCTAGAGGGAGCAATTGTCGCAAGAAATTTAGCATGACCTCTGGTATTCGTGAAACTTGCTTTATTTATTTTTCTCTACACTGTGCTCCTGAATTTCCTGACTTTTTCATTTCTTTTATATGAAACAATTGATTATTCGAAATTTGACTGTTTGAGCTATAATTTGATAGAGTTATTATTGTTCATTGGAGCAATTGTTTTCGAGCAATAATTTTTTGGCCAATTGTGTTTCGAGCAAAAGTTTTCGAGCAATTAACCGGCTACCAATTAATTAGTTTCATGTTATTAAATAGATATATAAGGATTCTAATCACATATACAACAATATTACTTAAACATTAAATATTAGGTGTGATGTTATTAATCTCACTAAATTAATTCATATTAGGATTATTAATTTCAGGGTTGTATTACAGTTACTTTTTTATTAACCAAATTCATGTTAAAAATAAAGTTTCATTTTAATTAAAAGTCTCGTGCTAACAGCAAACGATTATAAGCTAATATGGCAGAACTAATTACTCATTAGTATTAATTATTGGGATTAATCAAATAAATAAATATTAATTGAATAATCAACAGCGATGACTTTTTGTGTGTTTAACCAATTAATATAAATGTTTATTTCCTTTCATTATTTGAAATATATTATGATTTTTCTTCAATAAATAGGTAGTTCATAGTAATTAGAATATAATTAAAGTTAATAATTGTTAAGTTAAAGTTTCAGCCCAGTAAGAGAAATTAGTTTAAATTAATTATTATATCAATAGTATTATTATAAATTATTATTTATATTCAATTTAAAAATAAAAATTTAAACATTTCATTACAAATGATATAAGTTTCATGAAGTGCAATTGAAGGATAGAATTATGCAAAATATTAAACAACAAAACAATCACAAATAAAATATAACTGTGCTTCGATTCAATGTTTTTAGCAGTCGTCAACTATTGAGGTTTCTGCCAATAATTCGATCCCAAAATCTAGTTTCCAATTTTGCTTTCTACCATTTCCCTCAGGCCTGTTTTCTATTCTTGGCATAAATCCATCACATTTGACGTAGAAATATTCGCCAATGGTTGAATTTTGAACCCTAATGTCATTTTTCCAATAGCCCTCAAAACATAGTCTTCAACATTCTTCTCCATTACGCTTCATGAGCATTTCAATTGAAATCAAGTATTAAAGTTATATCGCTGTGCGTAATGTTTCCCCCAGTTGTGACTTCCTCACCAAACATCCGTCATGAACTTTGTGACAGATGGAATATTTTATCAAACAGGAAAAAATGTTCTGCATGGAAAGTTATCGTCATTATTGTATTCTGAATTGGATTATTATTCCATGCCTTCTGTAGCAAAACTGGAAATGGTAGTTAAGAAAAGAGGCAATTGAAACTGAGTTTTAATTCTTATTTCAAAGTGTGCAAGTGTATCAGTTTTATGTGTAAGATTACCTAATTTATGTGCTGATTTAATAACTGTGTTCTCATTACGTAAGTTAACTCGGACTTGTTTGGTTGGGAAAAATAATTAGTATACAAATTTATATTTTAGAACAAAACTTATGTTTTAAATTTCACAGATAGTAAAATTGATAAAATAAGTTTAAACCTAAACCAAAATTTAATTATTAAGTAGCATGAGCTATAGATATCGCTTGTTTGCGACAACACTTTCATAACTCCAGAAAAGCTATTTTTCAGGAGAGGCATTTTAGTACATGTGAGGTACATACATTTAATGGTATATCGTTAGGACATTTAGCCTCTCTAGCGGTACATTTTCGAGCTGTGGTTATGAAACTTTTACCAAAGTAATTAGTATTTTATGATTTATTTGTCTATATGAATAACCTGATATTACATGTTTATGTATTTATGATGTTATTCCTGCAAACAAGCGATTTATGTATTTGAAATTTAATTTAATAAAATACTTGTATACCCGATATATAGAAGTATTTGATTCTAACTTCAATAAGAGTGTATAATTAAGCTGTTTCATCAGCATGATGATACTATTACCTTACACCTATAAATATATATTGTATATAATAAACTATCATTCTATTTAGTATATATTAAATCTGTAATTATAATGAAACTAAATTAACAACGGTCCTTAAATTATGATATTTTATGAAATATGTGTAAATATGAAATTCCTATTTAATAATTTATACATCAATACTAATTTATTCAATGGCTTTAGTAAGAAAACAATTAAGATGTTAAAAGGCCGTGCACACGTAGGGTTTTTTAAGTCTTTCCACCAGACTTTTTGTTAAACTCCTCCTACTTTTTCCACGAGAATATAAGAATATACGATATAATTGTTATATATTTGAGTTTGTATCCATGATACATGCAGGTATCATGGATACCAACTCAAACATATAATAATTATATAGTTTTTTCTTATATTCCTGTGGAAAAAGTAGGAGGAGCTTAGAAAAAAGTCTGGTGGAAAGACTTAAAAAACCTATACGTGTGTACGGCCTTTTAGTCAAAATCATCGAAGAGTCAAATAAGAAGATAATAGACCAAGTGTTTTGGCAGCTGACAGTCATTTAATAAGAGGAAAAAAGATTGAAGAACAACTTATTTTGATTCGCTCGTAAGCTCTAAAAAGAATGTTTTTATATATTTCAAACTCTAAAAAACTTTATTAGCCTTGTTCTAAAAGCATTTACAGATCTATTGAATTCAAATACCTATATGTGAAAGTAGGATGTAACTGTCACTCTAAAATTCATCTCTGCAAGTTCAGCTAAATTCATTTTAGTAAAAGTTACCTACCATGCAGTTCACCGTTTAGAATTCAGATGACGTGAGTAGCAACTTCATAACTCTATTCTGGTTGCATTGCACGTCAATTGTGTCATCTCACTTCTCTTTTTATTAGCGATATAATAATAAATAAAAGCTATATTTTTTATAAATGGTTTGATTTATTACCGAGGTATCAATGTTTCTATGGCCAATATTGGGACAACATTGGCAATATTGGGACAACATTGGCAATATTGGGACAACATTGCCAATATTGGGACAACATTGCCAATATTGGGACAACATTGCCAATATTGGGACAACATTGGCAATATTGGGACAACATTGGCAACATTGGGACAACATTAGCAATATTGGGACAACATTGCCAATATTGGGACAACATTGCCAATATTGGGACAACATTGGCAATATTGGGACAACATTGGCAATATTAGGACAACATTGGCAATATTGGGACAACATTGGCAATATTGGGACAACATTGGCAATATTGGGACAACATTGGCAATATTGGGACAACAGTGGCAATATTAGGACAACATTGACAATATTGGGACAACATTGGCAATATTGGGAAAACATTGGCAATATTGGGACAACATTGGCAATATTAGGACAACATTGGCAATATTGGGACAACATTGGCAATATTGGGACAACATTGGCAATATTGGGACAACATTGGCAATATTGGAACAACAGTGGCAATATTAGGACAACATTGGCAATATTGGGACAACATTGGCAATATTGGGACAACATTGGCAATATTGGGACAACATTGGCAATATTGGGACAACATTGGCCCAAGAATCATTGATTGCTATACCTAGGTAAGTTTTATTGCCATATTTACACAATAAATAATTATATTTATCATGTTTCATGTTTTAATAACAAGTATTTTTAAACATATTTTCGGATTTTTGTAGTCGAAATTATTTACAGTGAAGTTATTAAAATGAATTATTTTACTTTGCGATTATATAATCAATAATAACAGTATTCATTATGTTACTAGTAATAATTTATTGCTATACCTAAAGTAATTAACAGCTTCATTTATTGATATCCGTACAATGCGTAAGGAGAAACCTGACAACTAACCATATGAACAGTACTTTCTTCATTCCAGGCAAAGATACAGTGATCGAGGTACTGAAATATAAAAAAAGAAATCCTAAAAACTCTGCAAAATAAAAATCTACCGAATGAAACTTTCAATATAGGTATCAAGGTAATTGAAAGCTCTATTACAACAGTTGAAATCAAATACATTTCATATTAGTATTACAATTTACCAAATGAAATAATAGCACCTATTCATATTCTCTAACTATAGTTTAATATTTACATTCAGGTTAGTGAACTCAATTACCGGTCACTACTATTATTACGTACATGCGCATACATAGTTCTCACCTGACTGACTTGGATTCTAGGTAATTTTAAGTCCTTCTGTCACTATACTGTAAGTTCCGAATTATTGGTCAGTACTACAACTTCGGTCATATAAGAACAAACAATATATAAATTTTTATTAGATAGCACTGTATAATAATAACAATTTTTATATTGTTTTTTCTTATATGTCCGAAGATGTATTACTGACCGATAATTCGTAACTTACCCTACTTAACACCTCTTAATAATTTAAATCTTAACTCTATAAATAGGTAGTCATCAATCTAAAACAAGTGGGGAAAAAATTATAATTATTTATAAAAGGAGTTTCTTCCTCCCGCAGGAAATCGTACACTGGTTAACTTAAGCACTCTTCAAACCACACCAAATGCCTACCTATCTCACACACTAAAAACATTCAATAGAACACAATATTGATACACAGCTCCCTCTGGTGGGGGAGTTAGGAACTTAAATCATGGATTGCATTTAAAATTGTCCTCTGATTTACTGACAACAAGTGATGCAATTGCATAGCCTTGTAGTTATTTACATTTACATGTAAATCATTCACATTTAGATGTAATTCATTTACACTAACATGCCAATCATTTACATTTATATGTAATTCATTTATATTTACGTATAATCCATTTGCATTTACATGTATTTCATTAACATTAACATGTTATTCATTTACATTTACATATAATTCATTTACATATACATGTAATTAATTTGCATATACATGTAATTCATTTACATTTACATGTAATTCATTCACATTTGATTGTAATTCATTTACATTTACATGTAACTCATTAACATTTACATGTGATTCATTTACACTAAGATGTTAATCATTTACACTAAGATGTCAATCATTTACATATAATTCATCAACATTTACATGTAATTCATCAACATTTACATGTATTTCATTTACATTTAAATGTAATTCATTTACATTTGTATATGTAATTGAAGTACCTCCACATGAATAGAAAAGGACATCATTCACATGATATATGAATTTATTACAATTTTTTTCATTTACATCCCCTTTTTCAATATTTATTATCGCATTTAATCCTCTTATTGTGTTTCTTTTTCTCTTCCTCATTCTCTGCTTCTCCTCTCTATTCCTACTCTATTTCCTGTTAATTATTGCACATTGTTCTTCTCTCTTATCATCAACTTCCTTCCTCTTAAATGCATTGGATTTAATAGGGTACAATGCAATGAAAGAAAGAAATACTTATTATATCTCTCAGTATTTTAGTTATTATATAAATCAATTGTTTCGTTAGATCTAAATACTTGATTAACCTCATTATCAGATCTTTTATATTTGCATTAGTTATATTTCTATTAGTTAATCTTTACCCTTCTTATAGTTATCATCTTCTATTCATTCTTCTTCTTTAAACTTACTTCTTCTTCTATTCATTCTCCTTCTCTCATCTCGATTCTTCTTCTTAAATGATTTGCTAGTCTTCAAAATTGTTTCAAAAATATCGAGTCCAATGTAAAGATTCAATCTTGAAATAAAATCATTCCTCTGGTATGAATAGTATTATAAATTATTAATAATTAGTGATGAATGTGGAAACCGGGAGATGAAGTTATGGTGGGCCATAGAAGATTGTATTCCTTTTAATCTTCAATGGACCAACAATAATTTTTTTTATTTTTGTATGATGGGTTTTCATGGTATACAATGGTACACTTTTCTCACATTTCAAACTTTAACAACTTCATTAATGTTGGTTCAATCAGAATTTAAAAGTTCTAAAATTTCAGTACATTACAATCTCATTATTTAAGTATATTTTTAATTTAATATAAATACTTTTCAGTTTCGAGGCAAATGTTTGAATGACCAAATTTAGATGAGTCTGGAATGAAAACAAAGGTTGTCCAATATTCCCCAGGTTACTTCTGCAAATACTTGACGGATTCAGTTTTCAACTCACTGACATCCCTGGGTTGAGTGTGACATAAGATCAGAAGAAGATGTAAGATCAGGTGATCATAGCTACTGGCCACCTTTGTTCATCAAAAAGTGCATAAAGACACGACTGTGTAAAAAACACATACACGACACCACACATATATGAACTCTGAGCTGACTCTGGGGGTGGCACCCTCGAGGGTCCATCTGGAGAGTTAAGAGGAATGATCACTCCTCTATCACCTGCAAATTCAAACACAGTATTACACCAAGCAGGACACACACCATATCCCTCAACAACCTGGTTCGGGTTGTTTCTTATAAATCGTTAACCAATTGACTAAAAAACTGTATCTCGGTCTCTTTTTCTCTGCCTCTTATTGTACTATTAACTGGTAAAATATATTTCTAACTGATGGACATAGTTTAAGAACAGGTAAGCAAAGAGTGAGGGTGACTATTTTTGTCATTGCGCGAAGGTAATTCTTAGAGCTAACTCTGATTTTACTTACTAAAAGGCAGTGAATAAAAGGGAAAAAATTATAATGGTAGACATTATAATAGAGGGTGCTAAACTGATTCAAATTTTCTTCATATTGTGTATAACTCACAAGATTATGATAGAGACCATTTTCAGGAAGTTACTAAAGTTTAGAATGATAAAACACAACAATTATACACCCTGTATTACGATTGGCAATGTGTACATTTATAAATCAGTGATCGATGATTCCATACAAAATTTAGTCAAAAGCACTCGTTGAATGATACTTTTTTATACAGCTATAGGATATTTGAAAAAGTTACTCGTCGATAATAAACTGAAAGATACATTCAAATTAAATATTTAAATCTAATAATACTTAAAATCCGGAAAGATTTAAAAAGATTAATAAAACAATAGGATAATATTTATTTTTATTTCTAAATGTGTGGCAATTTGATATTTCATGCCCAATAATATATCCACTATTTCCAGAGGAGTATCAATGTCCTATATCGACATACACCTTCAAATATTGAAAAACTAACTTCGGTTCAGAAGTTCTGAGTTATTCCACGATACTTTTTCCATTCTGTACGTCATAACAGACTCCAACTCTCTAAAATAGTGTTTCTGCCTCCACATGAACTGTTTTTTTTTAAAGATTGCAATTCACAATTTTTTATAATTTGTTAATCTTATATTTTTTTCAATTATAAGAGAAACATTAATCCCCTCAATATAATACTTATAATTAATTTAACTTGAAACTCATTTTCATTTGATAGTTTAATAAAAATAATGAACAATGATAATACCAATTTTTTCAACTGTAAGAAAATATAATTTGTCTCTCGATAAAACAAATATAACTAGTTTATGTGCACTCGGTAGAGCGCATACCTTCGTCGCCGCTTTAACCCGTTCTCTCCTGACTGGTAACTGGATAATGACCAATCATCTTACCAAGTTTCTTGCAATATGGTTCAATACTTTTTGAGTTATTGAGTTATAAATGACCTTGACCTTGACCTTTGACCAGATCACTCTCAAAATTCTACCAGATGGTTCCTGGACATTTACCAATTGTACCATAAAATTTTAGACAATTTGGTTGAATACTTTTTGAGTTATTGAGTTACAAATGGCCTTGACCTTGATCTTTGAGCTTTGACCCGATCGCTCCCGAAATCTAATAAAATGGTTCCTGTATATTGACTAATCGTCCCACCAAATTTCATGCAATATGGTTCAATACTTTTTGAGTTAAAAATGACCAAGACCTTGACCTTTGACCGGGTCACTCTCAAAACTCTACCAGCAGGACGGTGGACATTGAACAATCGTTTCACTAAATTTCAGGCAATTTGGTTGAATACTTTTTCAGTTAAGCGAATGACAAGATGATGAATAAATAAATAAATAAATAAATTACGGGTAAAATATGACCTTTCCGCATTCTGCGAAGGTAATAAAGCAATCACATCACTATTATTATAGTTAGAAGAAACTTCAGAGGAAACCTATAAACTTATGGTACCCTTGAATAATAATCCTATAAACATGAGTAGGATCTTCGTATTCGTAACTTTAGAAGTACGTACTTCAAATTAATGAAGACACAAACTATATCCCCATCTTATTGTGCACTAAGTTTTGAACGGGTGAGGTACACCAGAACGTTTGGACAACTTGTTAGTGGTTCTATTGTACGGAACTTTTATTGAATATTATATATGATTTTGCTTCCAATTCAACATTTGAAAAAAGTTTAGTTTTAATGATAGGGTGAACTTAAAGAATAGGTTTAAAAACTTGAATATCAAAGTTATTGTCCCAGAGATCAGGACACACAGATTTCAAGATTATTTTTACAAAAAAATGATTGAGAAATGATTAAATTGAATAATTGCATTGGCGATCTTCCAATTTTTTTGTATTTATCGTTATTTTTTGGCATAAAAAGACAATATTGTCCTATTAAAAATAAAAAAAAATATCTTTAGAGATGAGAAATAGCATTAATTAGCATACCATTCATCTCTCTCGTATTTAGTACAACTTTTGAAATGTTCGGTAATCTTTTTTTTCAAACTTTACCTCCATTCTTTATTACTATTACTATCGGTACAACAAAATTCATCAAAATGGTTTACCGCAGAGAAATCAGTCATAATTCAAATTTGTGAGTTTTTTTGTGGAATCGTGAAGAAACTAAGGCCAATACACTCTTGTGTTTCTATTTTACTGAAATTGAAACTGTTTTTCCTTTCTCATTTTATTCATGAAGTTTACTTAAATTTATTAATCAAACAAACTTAAGTCAGTAATTAATGTTATTTTATCGACATTGTATCTCATAAATGATCAAAATAAATATAAAAATAGTTTGTGTAACAATGTTCATATCACTATAAGGATTATTTTTTTCAAATTTCAATAATGGTTTGAAGAAATTGAACATATCTTAAATGTTATAAAATAAATAAATCAAGGAATTACACTCTTATTTATACAATTTATACACCAGGGAATTAATTGATCAATAACATTCTAATAATATTTTATTTCAATATTGTCCTTAATAAATAAGTTGCCACTTCCAAATAACTGCAGAACAATCTATCAAGTCACTCATTATTCACAGTCAAGAAAAACTTCCTCAATTTTCTTCCAAGTGGATTTACCGTCAGGAATATTGGGTTCTTACCTCTTTTGCGTTACATAAATCATCTCCGAAATAATTATTACGAAATTGAAATTGGCTGCCAATGAATAATGAGAAGGAGGTTGATAACCTGAAATATATGAGGGTGTCGAAGACAGGCCCATTCATTCGAATAGCGTCTCTCCATCACCTTCAATTCTTAGGCCATAGCTCACTCACTACCTTATACTTTGAAACAAAAATACGTTAAAGAAAGAGAAGTGGACGGAGCGAGAGGTGTATCTTTATGAACGAGTTCGAACCGAAGCAATTGACTGCGGTGATAAATTTTACTGAAAGCAGGACAATGAAACATGATGAGGATTGTTTGAAAATGTTGATTACATATTGTAATGTCGAAAATTGTGTGTATTATACTTTTCAATTATGTTTTAATATCTTATTGAATTATTTCAATTTTGGATCTCACTAGCATTTACCTTTTAAAATAATGTAACATTTTTGTCATTTATTAGACTACCATAAAATATGTCATGTATTATAATCTTTCATCCCAATGTAATCTGTTCATGCTTAAAATTTCTACTACCCAAGCATGAAATGATGGTGGGATCGGAGAGAATAAAGGCGAGCCCATCTTAATCGCTGATGGCCCATACACATTTTATCTCCGTTATAATTTCATAGCAAACTGCAGAGTTCTTGGCTACTTCTCCCTCTGTCTTCATAATATGTTAGGCTGTTTATCAAATCTTTTTTGTCAGTTCAGGAGATAACCGTCCTTCTTCTCAAGTTTTATTTCGAATGGCTTCCCATGGCATTTAAGATTATCATTTAGAGTTCACACCGAGATATATGTAACGGGCGACTTTGAAATAGTTTGTAAGTAATGCTATTATCAGCAGCGTCATATAGTAGATCAAATATCTTTTATTAATGGTAATTGAAATATTTAATTTGGAACAAAACAATAATAAATAACTCAACATATTTGATTTAATGAAAAATAAATATATTAATATTATATATGCGCTGAAATCTATTTAACATTTTTTGCTTATATTTTAACCTACATAGTTAAGAAAAATCGCCTGTGGTTCCCATTGCTTTATATTAACATGATAAAACGTTAAATAAAACTCATACAATGCAGTTTAGAAGTGAACACCTATTAAATGTGATATTTGGGTTTGACCGATTATTATCAATGTAATAATCAGTAAACCAAATAACTATTTTATTCGATGGCAGAAAATGGTCAAATTATAACAATAGTGTTTATAAAAGAATATGGTACCCCAGTTAATAAATTGTCACAACAGGTACAAAAGCCTAATAGGTAGGCCTAAGCCATGGTACTACAAATTCACTGCGCCTATTTTTCACTGGAAAAGCATTTCAACCAGAGGAACACTTATTCCGACTAAATATTCGTTCGCGCCTGATTTTTAAGTGTATGGAATATAAAGGCAGAATGTTCCAACTGTAAAAATACTTTAACGACAATTTTAATAGGACAGAACAGCAGTTAGACTGCATGGGAAGACAGTTAAAGAAAGTTAACTGTCACAAGACTTGAACATTTATAAATGTTATGCATATGTCATTTGATTATTACTCTCAGTTGAATTACTTCCTATCATTTTAATATAGATATTCAATAGACAATTTTAAATGTTATTGACGTTATTACTATTATAAAAAAATGATATTTATTTTTTATCATTATAATGTGAATAGTTTTATGAATAATATATTCTAAATTCAATTTCAAATTAAAATGTATTGGCAATTTCAAATTAACATATTTATGATATTATCAAAGCGCAAATAAGATGTACTATATACAAATAAATGAGATTCCATATTGTGATAAATTGACGGAAGAATTAGGGCCGATAAACGTTCCACTTCCTTTTTATCTTGAGCATTAACAGCAATAATGCACATTACGCCCAAGAAAGATGATTATCACAGGGCAAATGAGATTCTAATTTCTTTAGCAGGACTAAATCTGGCTGTGAAATGCTCATTCCTCGCCATGTTCTCTGATGTTACGACATCATAAAGAAAATTCCTTCTCACACCACCATTAGAATGCCCTGAAAATATTTTGACGCCGGCAAGAAATGAGGTTTTTTCCTCAATTTGCTGAAGGAAATTCAAATTAGGGAATGAATTCCATCATCCTTCCTTCTATGAACACAATATCACTAAACATTCATTATTTTATTCTGAATAGCTCTGCTAAAGTAAATATTAATAATGTAGTATTGTTAGGATAGTATTGTATCGTAGTATTATTTATTTTAGTTGGTATCCATTATACTTGCAGGTATCATGGATACCAACTAAAATAAATAACAATAATATCGTTTTTTCTTATATTCTCGTGGAAAAAGTAGGAGGAGCTTAGCAAAAAGTCTGGTGGAAAGACTTAAAAAACCCTACGTGTGAACGGCCCTTTATTCTCAGCCCTAATCTGTCGCCAGTTTGGCGATTCAATTAACAGAGCACTAAATAATGCGTGAAGAATTGGCCATGATTTTTGTGGAGCGCTTAAAAAGGTTATAAGTTGAGGAAGTAGACAGTAGAAGAAGCAACACCCCAAGGAGTTTAATAGTCAAAAGTTAATTCTCAAGAGAACTTCTCATAGAGCAAAAAAAAGGAAAAGATGAGACAAATTAGTTTCATAATGTTTCCTGGGTCAGCGTCTTATTATGAGTATGGAGTCTTATTTTCAAGACTCAGGTCTGTTTTAAGATAGGTTTGAAAATACAAAATATATATTTAGTTGGTTGTTGAACAGATTTTATATCCCAATTCGTGGATATTCAATAAAAAACGACTCTCTTTATAAATTTTAGATAATTAAAAAAAAATAGTTAGATTAATTTAATATTGATGTAAAAAGCTTATTCAAGTATATGGCTATCAAGATGTTTGAGGATTAACGTATTAATTATTTATATATTTACATATATAGTGTACTAAAAACATAGTGTACTAAAAACATATATCCATGCATTAATTGAATTTACTAATAATTATTTTATTTGCAAAACTGTATCAACTTTTTTTCTAAATTCAAGACTATTTTATAAATCAAAAATTTCAAAAAATAGTAACATATCAAAATATTATATATCATAGCTTACGTTAATTTAATCAAATTCATACTCTATATGAATTTTGATTGATGATTTTAAATTATTGGCTTTCATAATATGAATACCATTATTAGATGAGATACACCAGTTATGCTGGGTACAGTAAGATTGTACAGTTTCGTTTGGCCATTAAAAGGTAAGTTCTGACCGATTTTATCAGCTATGACTCCACCATTCCGTTCTCTCTCAGTACGTAGATAGTGATTTTGAAGTTCTGTTTTATATCCACGTGTCCTCGGAAGAGGTCATACCATCCATCTTCAGCAGATGTGTCTACGAGACACAAGCCGCCCAGCAAGACAATCCGGAGATTAGGGAACATAACCAGACGACATCAATCATCGGTAGCTGCGATATATAGACACATTCGTACAATTCTAATTAGTTTGCATATTACAAATAATAGTTATTTTAAAAATTTATTTGCAACTATAAGAGAATTTAGTAAGTGTTGATTATAATATTTAATCAATAGATATTCATTTGAAAAAAGTAAATTTTCGGGTAATATCATATAATTTTAACTTTTTAAAAACCAATCTGTTTACCTGTTTTTATTGACTATTTAGTTAATCTCATGTTATCGTGAACTCAAAGAACGTTTTCTCATTGGATGATATCCATTCATCCGTCGTTCTGATCAACAGTAAATGTGTTGGAAGAAATGTAACTCATGAGACGGCAGTCAAAAATCCATTCTCTTGATGGTGTCGAATGAATCCCAGTCAACGAACAGATTGGCTAGAAGAAAATAGGATGAAATGTATCTTTGAAAAATTGAAATCATCACCGTGTCCTTTTTGCGATCCTATTTATTACATGTTTCGGAGTATTCAATCATATTTATGTAAAATGATTGTAAATTAATTTATTTAAAAGTGTACCTGAAACAGTCGTGCTTTATTAATTTGACTATAATTTTAAAATTCAACCAGAAGAAACTATGTGTTATACTCAAAAACTTTAAAAAATACATGAAAAGTAATATTCTAGTTCCATAATCATTATGACTCGAGAGTAACTTAATAACAACTGCCTAGAAAGATCTGTGGTATTACTACATTCCAATACTTAATATACCTCTATTTTCCTCAATAAATTTTGTTGTTGAACGAGACCATGATTTCGAAATTAAAGAATTCCTGCAAGCAATGATGCAGAAAATCTCTCTATTTTTCTGGTCGACAGTTGCTATCTCATCTTTCTTTATTATAGCTTCTGTAACAGAAAAATCAGAACTAGGCGGTTAAGTGCCTGGTATTTATAAAAAAACAAGTTTATAACAAAACAGGTTTATAACAAAACAGGTTTATAACAAAACAGGTTAATATTAAAACTGGTTTATAACAAAACAGGCTCATAACAAAACAAGTTTATATCAAAACAGGTTTATAACAAAACAGGTTTATAACAAAACAGGTTTATAACAAAACAGGTTAATATTAAAACTGGTTTATAACAAAACAGGCTCATAACAAAACAAGTTTATAACAAAACAGGTTTAAAACAAAAGAGGCCTATAACAAAACAGGTTTATAACAAAACAGGTTCATAACAAAACAGGTTTTTATATTGATTTGAATTAATTGGACATTTTTAAAATTGTACAATTGAATTCATGTAAATGAATTCATAGATAATAGGAACTACAAGGTAAAAGTAAAGCGCCTCAAAATTGATTTACAAATCTTACTTGACTGAAAATAGGGTAAAGAGAATATCTGACACTTAAAAGTATTGGATCTAAGTATAGTTAAATCCTTTACCCGAAACATCACAAAGTAAAATTACCAATAAATTGGATAGCTCTTCATTTTTGTGAGGTATACTAATAAATTTATTAGACTATAGATTTGGATTATTGTTTCATGTCATTGAAATATAGACTGTGCTTGTATAACTGGTTAGTGGTATCTGCCTGTCATTCATACAATCTATTATATAAATAAATAACGAGTAGCTTGATGATAATTTATTTATCATAAGAAAAACTCTATAAACTAATTCAATACTACAATGAGAAAAAATTGCGAGTCAAAACTCTAATATTGGAGTCTTTTTTCTTGATTGACTCTACCTGAGCCAATCTGACTATGAATTAAGAGTCAATATGACACTTGTTTTTGAGTAAAATGTTAGTATGAGTCAAATTGACTCACATTTTTGAGCCGGTTTAGTGACACACTGAAAACTCAAATTTTTGAGTCAATTTGACTCGTATTTTCTTCTCAGTGTATGTGCGGTATCGCACAAATTAAAAAGTCGGGATTTAATTTTTGAGACTAGAATCTTATAAATACAATAAGAGCTAGAATTGCCAGCACGAGATATCCCTAATCTCAGGACTCAAACAGAACGCAGTAAATTCTTGGTACAGGAAGTCTCTTTTCAAGTCTGACAATGGCTCACTCGCCTTCATGATAATTCAGTCAAATTCAATAATATCAAGACTCGATAGAAGATTGAAAATGAAGAGAAAAATAAACACAATTGACGGCTATATCATGTGAATATTCAAATATTTGCTTCTCTCGGGGCGATAAGAATTTATTGGTCTACATCAGGGCGAAATAAAAAGTCGAGAAGTTATGATGTGATTTGAGACAATTGGTGAAATGTGTGAATCAGGATAAAAAGAATTTCGATATTTATTTGTTCTCATTGAGAATACATATTTTACAATTCATTTCATATCATTCTTTAGATAATAACCACCATATATCGGAAAATGATTTTGTTTTGTTTATTCAAATTTACATTATAAAATTGATTTCACCCCTGTTCTTATACGGAAATACTGACCTGTTTCTTGTTCCTGTAGAATAGATATGGTTATGGACATGAACAATGGACATGCCCCAGTTTTTTATTCCTTTAGAATGAACATGGTGTACCCCTTGAACATTTCTCGACGCTTATTACCGGTTGCATCTTATTTACTTCATTACATTGATTTCACCCCTATTCATATACAAAATTTCTGCTCTGTTTCTCAGATCTGTTCACTGGTCATGGCCTGGTATGGATATGGTCTTGTCTTGGACATGGACATGGCCCAGTTTAATTCATGTGAACTGGACATGGACATGGCGTACATGTTGCGAGAACTAACCCTAGGGTGCACTACCCCTTGGGAGCACTACCCTTTAGGTGCACTACCCTCTGGGTGCACTACCCCTTGGGTGCACTAGCCCCTTGTTGCACTACCCCTTGGGTGCACTACCCCATGGGTGCACCCTCTGTTCATTGTTATGGTAATGGAGAGTAGCTCTAACACTCCTCTGGAAGTTTGCCCACAACTTGGCCCCTAATAATGCAGTGATAGGGACAAAGTTCTTCACAAACAATCATCTGATTCTTCTCTTCACGTCACAGATTTATTCTTATTATTATTCTTATTTATGGAGCAGTTTCAGTAATGTTGATATGAAAGATAAGTTATTTGGAAAATAAATGACATAATGTTTTGATCTTGACGTTTATTTTTTCACATATTGTATCAAATTTTCTTACATATAAGTAAGTATTTATTATTAGTTATGTCTGAAGAAAAATATTAATCATTGACCTCTAGTGTATTTATTTATTTCAATTCATAGATTTAGATATTTGAGAAAAAAACTTATCAGCTGCCATTTGTAAATATGCCTTTTTTCCATTAATAGAAAAAAGCTTCATTCAATATGAATTAATTTATTATTCAAAATCTGATTATTATTAAAACTTCAATTATTATTAACTCTATTTTAAAGACATTGATATATTTATAACCAAACAAATCATTTAATATTGTATATCTCAAACTCTCACATCCATTCTAATATTCACGGGATGCGATTCATTTTAAAATAGATTTGAATGGTAAGAAGTAAATCTGGAGATGATAATTGGATTTAGTGAGACACCAGAATCACTCTGATAGTCTCCTCGAGATCTTTGGAGTCTTATCGCCATTCAGGAATCTCCGCACTTTAGGCCTTAGCATTTGATGAAAAGAGTGGCATGTTTATTGTTCAAACGGGAACGTAGAACTTGTCAGGGTGCTTTTAGTAAAAAATAATTTTACCGAAGTCAGAATTATGAAAAAAAATTATTCACACCGATGGTCAAATTTTGAATGTCCGGAAGATTGATGAAATGTAAATATAAAAACTTTAAAAAATCATTAACCAGATTTTTATATAATAAGTGCAATGCGATATTAGGTGAATTTGAAGTGAGAATGGCCTTAGAGTTCAGGAGGATCGGTACATGACACTCTCTGAAGAAATCCCGAAGGTTCGTAATTGTAAGTTACGACGCGATAAACTAAGTGATAGCGAGGACAAACTGCCGACCCCATAACGAACCAAACACGATATATATGGTAACTGAGACCAGCAAACTGAATGAGGTGAATTCTCTATCGTACAACCCAGTTTGAAAATTATAATGGCTGATAGACAATATACAATCATCAATAAAAAGCATCTATAAATGACGATTGATAATTCAATGAAATCCAATTATGAATTATCACAAATTCTAAACCTAAAAATATTCCTTCCTTCGTCGGTTATTCCCGAAAAAATCCTGACTGTAGTGCCTGATATTTTAAAATTTTACAATATAATACAATCGATATTTTACAGTAATTGAGAGTCATGGAGTATCTGATGATCATAAATTTTCCAACTGAGATTTTCTAGTGTAATGAAGACCTTTAACCTTGTTGCTAAGAAGGACGAGATGAAAAATAGATCAATTCGATTCTAATTCTGAGTTATCCCTCCAATTTGTCGAAATACAAAATTAAACTTAAATTTATTTGAATGATCTTTGTTGATTCATCAGATTTGTAATTTTTAATTAAAGTTATTGAAGAGAAATGTGTGATCTATATTACTATATTAGCTTATGTATAATTTCGGTGTCTTATATAGTAATTCATTTTACGTGCGAGAAACGAATTATTGAATTATCTAATAATGTTAACTACTGTTTAATGGATTTAAATCTAACATTAATCATTATATTTTATTTTTTATTTTTGAATCACGAATATTATGCTCCATAAATATCAACCAAAATTTAATAAATATACTTTTTGATCAATTTTATGAATTAAATAAACCTATATTAAACCATTAAACAAAAATATTGTACTGAAATTATATGTCAAATACCAATTAATTAACCGTTATGTAAAGATACGTGACTTGAACCAATTGTGAACTTATGGAAAGAATAAGAATTCCCATCTCTATCAAAACTTCAAATTACCGAAAATGGTAAAACAGAAATGTCTGAATGCAGTCTTTGCTGATGTGGATGGAATTATGAAAACATATATTCGAGACGTATACGTGAGACCAGTTTTTTTTAAGGAAAAGTTTCAGATAAGATGGATTTGCAATACTGATTTATAGTACAGTACAAACCAAAATTATGCTATACATAGGTATCAAATAAATTAATGAATATTAAACTAGAATAATAAGAAAAAAGTAAAAACTATATTTATCTCATTTAATTATTCTATTATTAGTTTGATTAGATATGCACCATAATGCATAAACAAATACATCAGTCACTGACCAGTTTCCTCATTTTTCGATATCCGTTTCAGGTTGTTTTGCAACTAATTTTTCTTTGTTATAAAGGAGATGAAAAATTTAACCATTAAGTTACAAGTAATCAAATTCCTTTAATTCTATGTTTTCCATCCATGCTTTGGGAAGATCCAGCAACAAAAAGTTACTTTGGTCACCACTGGCCTTCCTAATTTCTTTTAGTCTTGGAGTTAAGGCGAGTTATTAGTTTCCAGAGGCAACTTTTTTACCTCATGAGTTACTTACTCTGCCAATGATCTTCAGCAGCCATTGCTCTCTCAGTGGGACTGTGCGTGCTTCTGAACCGGAATGTAAGTTGTTTGCCATTATAGTACAGAAATGTGGTTAAATAGCATTTTAAGTATCAAATCAAATTTTTATTGGAAAAAAAATACACGAATAGATTCTTAACAGAGGAAAAAAAATGTTTAAAATCCAAGCCCGTATGAAGTTTCATTTTTGAAACTTTTTGGTCAAAAAACTAGTAAATAAATAACCGTATTTAATGAATCTACTTCTTGCACTTGCAAGATTAAATAAGTATGTCTACAAATAAATAAACGTTTCAGAAAATATATCTACATTATCCATGATAATTGTTTTGAAAATACAATTTTTTTTAATGAAAAAATATTGTTTAAAAAAATATTATAACAGAAAATGAAGCCACATAACAATTTATTTAAATAAGTAATATAAAATAATATTTGATGTAAATTTTAGTCTTTGAAAGAATATTTAATCTATTTTTAATTGTAACACTTAACTCCTCATCTGCAGTTCTCACTCAAACATCTCCAATAAGTTATAACTAGTACTTCATTTCATTCTAAAGTATTCCGTTTAAAAACAGTTATAAAAAGATCGTCATATTCCTGCAGTCCAAAAAATAGTCCGTGCCATTTCCCTGGCCAATGGTCCTCCATCTTTCCTCTGGTTTACGTTGTACAAACAGATTCCAGGGTCATCTGTTTACTAGACTTTCATCAAATCTGAAATTACTCGTAAGTAAATTCACTAAATCGACCTTTTATTCAGTATTAAAGAGAATTCTTTCATTGTAATGAATATTCACAGGTTCTCCTTTTACAAAGGAAAAATAGTTCTATTCATAACATATTTGTATACATATGTAGAATTTAAGACATATAAATTATCCTGTTTGATTTAAATTTATTATTTTATCTTCAGAGTGATGAAATTCACAGAAAAATGAATTAACATTAAAACTCATGGATATCACTTTTTTTTTAATTTTTTTTTTAAAGTAAAATATCATTTGAGAAGAACTATCGAGTGGTTTAAAATATGAAATCATTATGTGTCATAGCCTACATTTAATTTTATGCTTCTTATCACTAGAATATGATTATACGGACTAAATAAAGACATTATTTGATGTATTCCAAATGTAAAAGATGATGAAACAGAGAGATAAAGGTACGGTGAGGCCATAGAAGATCTAACGTGAAATATAATCTACAAAGAGCCACCATACCGTTTCCTCAATTCGTGAATGTATAAATATAACTTCTTTTCGTTTTCGAAACTGCCTGCAAGATTTCTCAGCAGTTTGAAACAGATTAAAACAATTCGATTCAATATTTTTTGGCCAATTAAACAGACCGTTCCAGTTAACAAAAGAGGAGTGGACTAGAAAATGTTTGGACCATTGCAGTTATGGTTTAACAGCTTATGGAGAGAATATTCAGAAAGAACAGTAATTAAAATGTTATAAACCGCTTTAAAATAATATCATCATAAGTATACAATTACTTTCAAACTTAACTCGTTCTGAAAATAAAAATAATGAATTGTTATTATTATACAATTTACCTTAAGTATGAGTCTTTACGACTTAACTTTACTTAAGTAATAAGTATGCAATAAAGTAGCCTTTAGTTTTCTCTAACTATTGGCAATTCATCGCAGACTAAATAAATTTTTTTCACTATTCTGACTACATCCTAACTCATTCACTAAAAAGGAGTTCACTAAAGATGAGTTCACTACATTGAGGAGTTCACTATAGAGGAGTTCTTTACATTGAGGAGTTCACTATAGAGAAGTTCACTATAGAGGAGTTCACATAGAGGAGTTCACTATAGAGGAGCGTACATAGAGGAGTTCACTATGGAAGAGTTCACATAGAGGAGTTCACTATGGAGGAGTTCACATAGATGAGTTCACTATAGAGGAGTTCACTATGGAAGAGTTCTAATGTTAAGAATCGTTACTACAATATTAGAATCTATCAGACAAACATCTACAGCAGGCCATAAAGACAAGATAGACCAGAAGAAGGACATCTCTAGGACACATTGTTTGCAATAAAAGACACCAGCTAATGTCCAGAGGTCACACGAACAGGAGAGTACGTGACATTTACAGCAGTAATGTCGTAAAGACGCTGCAGAGGACATTTACCGTCAGTATTCACTGAGTTATTACATCAAGAGAAACATTAATATATAGAAATGTACATGATATACGGTTTAATATAATTATTATATAAATGAGTCAATGTGATTACTTTTAATTTATTGAAAGAGATTTATTTTATTGTTCGTAATATTAATTTACTAAAATTCTTCTTCAATTAAATAATTAAGTTGCTTTTGATATTGCATATATGTGAATTTGGTGAAATTTTAATAATTGGAGAGTTAAGATTACATTCCGAATATGAATTTATTATTCAAATAATTTAGCAGTCACATCAGAAAACGTAAAAATCTAAATACCAATATAAATATCGTACTAACCATAATATTCATGATATTAAACTAATGTTATATTAATCTAAATTAATACTTAAATTATAAATATACAAAAAAAAAATTCAGATTCAATTATATATTTTTTCAATAAATGAAATCCATCACTTCAAAAATTCCGTCATTACCATTCGAAAATATTGTACAAGCCTCCATTATAAACTTGCCAGAGAATTCCATGATTTTTCTCCCAAATGAGAGCCAGAGGACTATGATATGCCAGTGGAAATATGGAGGTCGGCAGCTTCCTGTTCCACTTGTGAAGTTAAGCAGCCTTGTAAAGTGACAGTTTATAAGGCTTAGAGCGTATTCAAACAGTTCTCACTTTTTGTCTGCTTTACCGATATGAAATGGCATGGAAAAGATGAGATTGTTACTGTTGAAGTCTCAAAGTATCGTTTCAATTATGTAATAGTTACAATAATTTAGATGTTTCATAGACGAATAGATTTAAAAGTATGCAAGGTTCATAATTTTCTAAATAACTAAATAATTATAATCGTTTTAAATGCAAAAATTTTGATTCTAGTGTTATAATAATCCTGTTACAGACATCTAGATTTCAAATAAATATTTTGTATCATCAACTGTTCAAGGAGACTGGTTCAATCTCTGCCAAGTCAGTACGTATCCGAAAACGAAAAGTACCGACGAAAACAGTGATAAAAATACTCCTGAATAAGTTGCTTTGGAACTCACGTCGATCTCATCATTAACTATAGCTGCGTGAAGTGTTGTGAAGAAAACTTCAATGTGAAGAGTGCTAAAAGAAGTGAAAAATATAAAACCACATGAAATAATGAAACGACACAAGCTTATACTGACCAACATAATAAAAGATGTGAATGAGATAGCTGAAGGCACGTTTCTTAACTTGGTGCTCACAGATAAGAAAATTTTTGACATTCAGCAAGTTTGAACGATCAGAATAATCGTCTTTTATTTTGCTCAGCCCAGTGACGAGACATTCAAAATGCATAGTCTTTGATGGTTTAGGCTTCTGTGATGATCACTCGAAAAGCTCACTTCGTATTTGTGTCTTGAGGTGAATTCGTGATAATACGTATTTCTCATTCTGGAATTTAAATTGCAACAATAGGCTAAAATTTTGCTATTAAGAGTTTATCTAAAAAATACATTCACCCTTTAACTGTTTCTAATATACTATATGCTGCCATTTGTAATTAATTTGAACATTTGTGAAGTCAATTTTTCAATCACATTTGTCCAATTTCAATTCCATTTCACTCTATGTATATAAATAAATGTTAAAAAATCGAAGTGTGAAAAGATTTGCTAATACATCTGTTATATATTAAATAGCTTTCCTTAATACTGAAACCTTTATATACAATACAAGACTATATAATATTAAAAAATATCATTAATCTAATGCTCTACTTTCATTCTCCAGAAATAGAATCGTACAATTGTTGAAGAGTGAATCCTTGAGAAGAGTGAAAGGATGACACTGCTCCTAAATTGACGTGACTTGCATGCTGTAATGGCTCCTCCAGATCACATTTCTGTTCGGAAAGTGTTGACCGAGGAAGAGCTGGAGAAATATTCACAAGGAATCATTCTAGAATTGATAATTCTCAGGACATTTATCGACACTCTTAAGGTTATTCCTACGAGAGACAAGTAGGTAGTGAGGAGGGTTACTTGGAGTGAATGGCATTTTTGGATTCTGTTTAAATTCATTGTATTCAATTACTCTGTTGAATTGAAGATTTTCAACTATTTTCATTTACATACAAGATTCATGTTTCCAATGAAGAACCAATGGAACGGTATGATTCAGAAAACCTTCCGAAACATACCATATGATTTGAAGTAAAATGAATCCGGTATCATAGTATTTAATGGAAAAATACTGTCTTTTTAAACAAAAAAAAAATGTAAAGCTAGTTTCACTATAAAGTATTCCTAGTAATGCTAACGTTTTTTTAATAATTTGAAGATATCTAATGTCAAATTGAAACACGGACATCTTAGACCCTCTATTGCATATCATTGCTTTCGATCCATCAAAGAATATTCAGATATTGTAAGTCAATATTGGGTCTGACAGACTCTTTCCAGAGGCAATTTCTCTGCAATAATTAGCCAATAAAAGAGATGTTCAGCCACCAGATGGTGCGGTAAGCTGATATCGGTCTATTATCCGGGGATATCCTCTCAATTGCTTAGAATTTTAAAGCTACATTATTTACATTCCTTTTTCGAGCAAACGCTAATGCACTTTCGACTATACTAAATGAATTGGATTTAGATTGAATATTAAGTTGAATCGATTCACAAAAAAATGATTATTTTTAAGTAAATATAAATTAGCTTTAAAATACATTATCTGATGGAATGGACTTTACAGTGCCTCATAAAAAGCAAGTCTGAAGCTAATGGCCGATGTAATTATCAAAGTCTGTAAGTATAGGATTAATTTGTTTCAAAGGACTTCATGGAAGGACTTCAGTTTCGAGTGACTGCTATAGTCCTATTAAAGTTCTCTTCAGAGTTTTTTTTATTATTTATTATTTGTATTTTATCTTTGTAATCCAACTATTTCTAAAAAAAGAGAATATCTTCTTTAACATGTTATTGATTGAAGTACAACTTGATTTAAAGCCTGTGCAATGTGTACATTACTTTAAACAAATGTCTAATTTAAATGAATAGTTTTCCATGGAGTAACAACAAGTAATTATTTAATAAATGCACAAAATCATCATGCATCTTTATACATAATAATATATGATTGTTGAATGCTATTTAATTGTTAATTTATATTAAATAGTGAATGATAATAATGGAAGTAATACGAAATTATTTGTGTAATAATTTGATTGTTATAGGAAAATACAAAGAAAAGTGATTTGAAATTTCTACTTATAAGTTTCTAAATTTTTTCTAAGTATGCACATTGTACAGGTAAAGCTCTCAGAAAGCCCAGTTCGTGTACTGGAAAAGCGTTTGTTGTAATAATCAGTGCATGGTTGTTGTAACGATACATTATTTAGTCTAGTTGGGTATTTCAACTTTGTAAGTTTTCTCTAACAATATTTCTAAGAAATCCTAATGAAGGTAAACAATCCCTTATCATTAAAAGAGAATTGTAATTAAAATCTTATAACATTTATACGTATAACTTACTTATATAAATGTACGAAATAATGAGGTAGGTATAATTGTCACTTCAGTACTTTAAAACATGATAAAAAAGGGTGCTAATTTTCAACTTCATGTATATAAATATCTATGTACCTACATGAAAACAAATATGCATAAAGCATAATTAGTAATCGTTTATTAAACTGAACACAATATAAAAATAATTATTTCATTTCCTGATTCTTAATTTTTTGTTTGGTATGAATAAATGAAGCATATATTAAAATAGAATATAGAATAGTTACCCCGTTTTCAATTTTCTATTGAAATTTTCTATAATCAAAGAAAATGTGGCGGAAAAGGGTAACAAAAAAAGCAATAATAATAAAAATCCTGAAAACAATATATTAAGTGAAAATTGTTGATTGTAATACCACTGAATATGATCAATGTTTGACTAGATACTTTGTAGACGAATGAAATATCTGTTAATTAAACCATATAATTTAAAGAGTTCGTTGTAGCAATCCGCAGTCTGCTAGAGCGTACAAATTTTGTCCATTAATGTCCGCTGTGAGAGCTTTACCTATATAATTTAATTAAAAATAAGTCTAATTTCCAATACCTACAATGAAGTTATCAAATATTAATAATATTATAATAACCGTGTCAAAAATTGTAACCAGGAAACCTCTCCATTTCATCTGTCAGATTAATATGCGATTAAAATTCTTCAGTGAATCCAAGAAATCTGCAAATCTCCTTACATGGTGTCACACTGGAGCTATTCCATTGCAAAACGGAAATTAATATAATTGAAAACGATTCTGAAAGATGTTTTCTGATGCTCCACACATTTGCTTCCTTAATCTGAAATAATATAAATTGTTTAAAGTACTTAAAAATGTGAAAATGATTTTAGATATGTGTAGAATAAAAGCTCCATGAGTTTGAATTTAGTTGTATTTTTGAGAGTTTAATTGCCAATCACACAATACAATTTTCAACAACTACGTACCTTTGAAAACTGATATAATTTGATATATTAAGATCATACACCTCTGAGAATCTTAACATGTTCTGTGGCAATTAGCTGTCAATTGTCACAGGCCCAATTAGTACATCCAACAAAAAAGTCATTTTTGGCTTTTGGCAATTTGCCTTTTACGATTTCTTTTGCGTCGCAAACAATAATGAAGTAACAAAAGTTAGTGGCTTTCGACCAGAAGAAAAAGAATTCCTCCACCAGTGCCTTGTAGGCTTTTATTTCTACGTGCTCTCATTCCACCACAAATTAAGTCGTGGGAATAAGAGGCAAAGTACGGCATTCCGAAGCGGAGTGGACATTGTCGTGACTACGAGCACTTTCCAAAGCTAACTTGACCACTGGCTCACATTTAGTATTCAGGGAAGTAGGATGGGCGCTCTTCTCCCGATAGAGTCTTTACACGCTTCTCTTCTTCCCCTTTGGAATGGGACAGAATGGTTTGCGATACAAATATCGTCACCCTAGAATTATAAGGTTTGAAAATTGAGGTCTAATTAAAGATTGAAACATATTAATCTTAAATTGATAGAGTGAAGCTGATCCATGAAGAAAATAACATTACTTCTGGTGCCTGGTGTAAGTATAGTTATGTTCCCATTCATTTTGTAGTATAAGATAGGACTTCCATTAATTAAAACAATTTCCATCGTTACTTAGTATACCCACTAACCATCCTTCAGTTTTATGTACATTTTCTACATTGACTGAATAATTATTTGTGATGTGAATATTCTATCTGTAGAGAGGCTGTAAAATTCTCTTTCTATAGCTAGCTTTTGTAGCAGTTTTGTAAGTCGGTTCACTCTGCTTCAAAATTAAATACAAAACAACAGTTACGGTAAAAGCTAATTAATTTATGGATAATTAGTTATCTCGTTTCTAATTACAATTGCTGATGTTAGAAGACTTCAAATACAATTGATGAAATAATTATTTACTGATTGTTTTACATCTTGCATAATTAGATATATCATTTCTAATTTTTATTATAATTATTAAACTAAGAGCGTATATAATTTTATTCTGTAAAATTTTTATCTTTTTTTTCGTATAAAGCTTTCTGATAGTTTAGCATTAATTTAATTTGCATATATAATATCCAATAAACTTCTACAAAAACAAGACTTCCATTCAATATATTCTTTTATTAACATATATTGTTTTGATTACATACCCAATGTGATATCCTAGCCAACCTCTTTGAAAGGCGATGTGTTACTTCTCTCAGAGTGGTACCACGCTCTATGTTTCACTGCGTGGGCTGACAAATCATCAGCTCATTATTTGCAAAGAAACAAAAGTTTCAGGTAATCTCTTTGTAAACTGAGAATTTTAATTAACTGAAATAGAGATACAAACAGCAAAGGTTGAAATATTTAGCAAATAGTTAGAAGAGTTCTTCAGATTCAAATAACGCGTTGATATTTAAATCGTTATTAGAACAATTATCTACTAGGCTTCGAGTTACTCTATTGAAATTCGATTGGAATAAAACAATCCTATTTTTCGTCAGTACCATATTACGATATTTTCATAAGATACATATTTCCATGATTATTATATCTTAATTTAATGAATAAATCATTAAAATGATCCTATTTAACACCGTTTACCAACAGAATTCAATTACTGAATCACTCGAAATTATTGACTGCAGAATCTGTAAATACTAGCTATGCAGTCAACTCTAGCAGACATGTATTCCATTAGGCTTAACATTGGAATATAGATTCCAGATAACAACTCATGGTTAAATACGCAAAATATACATTAACTTAAATCAAAGTTTCATCTTCTATATGTAATCTGTAATAGAAGGCACGTGTATAATAAAATATTAAAAGATTAATAGCAACAAGAGCATATAGATTAAAAACATATTCCATTAATTAGTCACTTGCATCAAAAATATATAACACTTCATGAAATACACTGTTTTAAACAGAAAAATATAAGTGTGCATATTTTAAATAAATAAACAATTATATTCCAAATATAAAGGAATATTTAAATAATGATAATCTTTACTTATATTAAAGTATTCGTTGTGTATGAATCCAATGGAACATGATATTATTATATCACTATTATTTTTCTTACCCTTTACACGGGTGGTCAACTTTAACTTTGCTGGTGTGCCACATCTACAGATTGATGTCCCAAAATAAGGCCACCCTCCATTTACGGGTTAAACAATATTTTCCATTAAAAACAAGAACAATATAATTGATAGAGAAGCGGACATTTTAGTCAGACTCAATTGGATTAAAAGTGTTACAGCTCCAAATTACAATCTTCTAAAATTCTGCCCATGATAGCTGATAATACGTACTAAATTCATAGAAAAATCATTGAAGTACATTCAGAAAATGAGTGTCTTCATCAGCAATCAATCTAGTACCAAGCATCACATCAAATCCAAATCCAACAATGTATCTCCATATGTCTATAATATTGTTTGAATACAATAAGAGCTAGAATTGCCAGCACGAGATATCCCTAATCTCAGGACCCAAACAGAACGCAGTAAATTCTTGGTACAGGAAGTCTCTTTTCAAGTCTGACAATGGCTCACTCGCCTTCATGATAATTCAGTCAAATTCAATAATATCAAGACTCGATGAGAGGTTTTGAAGACACACAGACCAAACACGAGATAGCTAAGACTGTCCAAATATTTGCTTCTTTAACCACAAAGTCTTCCAAGACTATTTTCCTATACATTTCTTAATTCATTGGAGTTTTTTATCATTGTACTAAAACACTAACAATCTCTGCAGACAAAAGAATTAAATCTTACTGGTTTATAATAAAACAAGTATTTAAATATATCTACTATCGTCTCTGCATGAGATATCGAATATTAATTCGTATATATTCGTCATATATGAAGTCTTACTGATAATAATCTGGATTAATTCGGTAACATTGGTATTTTTCAAAACATTTACATCTGTTGTGGACACGTTTAAAGAAAAAAAAATTTAAAATAATTTTGATGATTAAGCAATTAAGTCATTATTTCATTTATGAATTAATGAGTTATATGTTTATCTATGACGCTATTGATGACACATTTCTAATAGGAATTTTGTCTGAATTGAAAAAAGGTACCTTTTTTCAAGATTTTTTTAAGGATAAAAAGTTGGGTCAATCACCATAGATGTAGAAATGTCAATTATTCAGTAAGCTAATTACAAAATAACTTATGAACAAATCTGTCTAAAATATCTCTAATATTTTGTAGCAACGGTAAATAGACTCCTATTCTCATTGGCCACTCTGTAGTTAATGGCAACAGCAGAACAAATTGTCCCAAACTAGAAAAACAAACACTACACCTTTTTATTCTCACCAGCTGACAAAGTGTGGCAAAATAGAGAGATTCAGGTAGCTAATTGTGCTCCTTAAATGTCCACCTGTGTGCCACAACTTATTTATTTAAATAAATGTTTATACTTATACTGCTGTACAACCGTTAAAAATCACTGACCAGATTTTTTATTTATTTGCAAAATTATTTAGG
Organism: Caprella mutica; assembly: GCA_947561585.1. Classification (NCBI taxonomy): domain Eukaryota; kingdom Metazoa; phylum Arthropoda; class Malacostraca; order Amphipoda; family Caprellidae; genus Caprella; species Caprella mutica. The sequence continues at coordinate 40,767 of CANNZV010003484.1, forward strand.
TCGATATATTAATATTTTATAATTATTATGATTTTTTCTTTTGTTATGCATATTTTTTATCCAGTTTTCCTCCATTTTTCAATAACCAGGATTTTAAATCCATATTTTTTTATTCTGATTTTTGTCAGATTTTTTACAATCCAGATTTTATAAAAACTATTTCTATTTTATATTCTCATATTACTGTTGTCCAGACTTCTGATTTTATGTTTTCCATACTTCTCTTTGTCGTAAAATGACGGACTAGATATTTGTATTATTTTACAGTATCAGGATAAAATTTATTGGATATTTGAAAAAAAAAAAATTGTCAGTCGAATTTTCTCTGTTATCAGAATTGTTTTGGAATAATTTTAGTTTCCAGATTTCAATTTTTTCTGAATTTTTCGGTTACCCAATTTTTTTCAGTTTTTCCATTTTCGGTTTTCCGAATTTTTCGATTTTATATTTTTTCGGCTATTGGATTGTTTCGTTCTTTACGAATTTTTGGTTATATGGATTTCTGTAATCCTAACAATTATTTTAGTCATGGAAACATATCGCAACTTAAATGTTAAAGCGTGACATTTTTCTTGCAACCCACAGAGCAATTGACAAACAGACTAATACACACTCTGCATTAGTATATAGAGTGATGAAGGACATCAATTTACTTTTTACTGATTACAAAACTGATTGTGAAAAAGATTAAGATGTTAGTAAGCTACTACATATATTTTAAATATATTAAACTGCATTGTATCCCACTCTAAAAAATTCTATCTATATAAATTTTATAAAAAGTATAAATTCACAATATTATCTTATCTATATTCTCTCAGTTTAGTTTTGTATTCTAAATATTATCTTGACATATTTCTAAACAATTTAATAAAATATATAAAAAAAATTCAGTTCTAAAACTTTTTTACTCGATATGTTTAAGATTTTTCATGCACTTTTAAAGCAAAATCTGCAAGGCTGTCATTTTGACTGCTAAATAATTGGTATTTTCAGTGTTTTGGAACTTCGAGAAAACTTCTCATATTTGTCACCCCGTACACTTGCTTTCAATAAAGGTCGTCAAAAAAAGCATCCTTGAACGTAGATTGATCGTCTCACTAAGTCTAGATATTTCACAGATTACCCTCCACGACATCCAATATTTATGGGAAGTCGATGCATCACGTTTGGCATTTCAGAAGTCGATTTTATTGGTGTAATATTCATGAAGCTTTGATAGGTTTTTCTTTACCAGCTAAACTTTAACTGTTGAGCTGTAACTTAGTGAAAACTTTTGATAGAATATATTCTTGAGAGCTATAGGAAAAAAACGGGTAGATGATAAGGGAGAGGTGTTCAACATTATAGGGTATAATCCAAATAGCTTTCTATGGATGCATTATTGGGGATCCAAAATGAAAGATGGAAGGACTCTTAAAGAGACAACAGGAATATCTGATGTTGAGATGACGAATCGCAGGGAGTTTTAATTGTTCTGCACTCACATTCGAAAGGGCAGTGGGTCTTGGAAAGAATTCAAACTCCTGGTCTTTTATTTGACGAGAGGCCATTGAAGAAGACTTTCGGAAATGATCGCAGAACTCGAAACACGAACAATACACTGTTTGTATGGTAGTCGGAAACTCTTGAGAAGGGGAGACAATTATCAACTTTCGCGAGAATTTCAGGAACAGAAAAACTGTAGAATGAAAACTAAGAAAGATGATAAACAAAGGAAAATTATACGATGTAAAATGGTCTAATATTTTTAATGGTGAAGCCTAATGATTATATCAGGCTTATTCCACAGGTTCCATTAGACTAAAATATAAACAAAAAGGTATTTACGCTTTAAAATCTTTGTCACCAAAGTCCATAAATTGTGATGAAACATATTAATATAATAGTTTGAAGCTTTTACTGACTTCATCAACTGTAATTTAGGTAGACATTCCATTTTAAAATTGCATTATACAATTGTAACATCAAAGGTTTAAAAATACAGCAAATATAATCTGTTTCATGTTGCAAACGTTACACAGAATTGCCAATTAGCATCTGTCTATGAAGTTTTTATACACCCTATAATTCAATGCACAGATACAATTATAATAAAAACAAAAGGGTTATTATAAATAATTGGGATTGCAGGAAAAGTTAACTATTGAATTTTTTCAGCTGATTTTATATAATTATTTTAAATTAATTTTAGAGAGTAAAATCAGAAAATAAAATAGAAGATAGAAGCCTGATTGGGGTTACCTATAGGCTTGAAAATTTGAACGTTTTTTTTTTATTTTAATTGTAATTTTCCTTTGTCATATGATTCTAAAGAAATGATTATTAATATATATATATATATAGAGTTAAGAATATAGAAAAAAATATTATATAGTTTCACAAGGATTTACATTTCGAGCGATATAAGTTCTACATATATACTGTGTTTTGTAGCCATCTTCTAAGAGATAGAAGCAAAGAAAGTTTTCGGTAATTACTGCTTCTTTCTTACAGAAAGTTAGGGATAGTTATTAACCTGTATTTTATCTTTGTTATCCCACTATTTCTTTGAATTTAACACATGCAGTATAGGTAAATGATTGTTGTTTACATGTTATTGATGGGAAACGGACTATTCCCCGCCGGACTTTTCCCCACCGGACTATTCCCCGCCTGGACTTTTCCCCACCGGACTATTCCCCGCCGGACTTTTCCCTGCCGGTCTTTTCCCCGCCGGACTTTTCCCCGGCTATATTTTATACATATAAACCTTGGAAGAAAATTTAGTAATAAGTTTTTTAATTACCTAGTTTTGACCAATAAATCTATTGCCGTGAAATTGTAAATCACAGTCTGCCGTGGCAACAAGCCAATTTTTTGGATTTTTTTTTAAACATTGTTGCATGGAAATTGGTCACTTACCAACTCCTTGAACCGAACCCATTTTGTAGTTACTCTTTTTATAATTAGTTTTCATTGGAGACTTTTCAAAAAAATGTACGACTTTATATCTAAATCGTCCTCAAATCTGACTACTTGAAAAGTCTTGATTTAAGGATTTCTACACTCTAACTTATTTATTTTCATAATATGGGTTAATCCATTGTAAGTTCTTTAAGGAATAAATATTAAATAAGCATAATAGAAAAAGACACTATAAAAAGAAGCCAATATTAAGTGTAATAAAAAAATTTATAGTAGGATTGTTAATTCTGTAGTCTGTTATATTAATTGTCAAATTAACAAACTACAATTAAATATATACTTCTGGAAAAGAATATATTTGAACAAGAACATTTTTAATAATAACTGGCAAAGAAAATAATAAATTCGCGATATGTATAACTTTAGAGCAGAAATAAACTGAATTAATCGTAGCTTCTAAGACTAAAATGCTATATTTTGCAATCCATTAGAATTGCCATAATGTTTTGAACTTTGTATCAAATTTGCGAATGTACAGTCTTAAAATATAAACAACCAATATCGACAATGTGTCTTCTATTGATAAATGGTTTGTTTTATCGAAATTATAATTTAATAGCCCAAAATACTATTATTTTATTCGGCGTGGAAAAGTCTGGCGGGGAATAGTCCAGGCGGGGAAAAGTCCGGCGGGTAATAGTCCGGGCGGGGAAAAGTCCGGCGAGGAATAGTCCGGCGGGGAATGATCCGGCGGGGAAAAGTCCTAGTGCCGTTATTGATAAATTGTTCGTAATTTTTTTTATCAGAAGATTTGTCAGCACAAACGATAAAAATTATTATTTGTCTAATAAATTCTTGAATAGTATAGTTAATTGAACTATTTCATATTACATTTCATTTATACTCATTCCAGTTTTAAATTTCTTTTATCATTAATTGGAAATGATATTCTAATTCGTTGTCTAATTATGATACAAATAATATTTTTACTATGAAAATTGTTTCGAATATTATAACCTATTATTTGAACGCTTATTGGGAAGTTCCATAATAATGTCATACTATTTATTTGGTTTTGAAGCATCTATTTCGATGACAAAAGGTCCCTTTTTCTCTAGTGAGATGGTAATTAAAATCCTTCATAATTTGAATAAAAATCAAGAATCGTATATATGAGTAGAGGGTTAAATTCATGTAGATCCTAGACCCAACATTCCCGAAACAAGTTAGGTAAATTTTCAAATTAGTTCATAGATAAATTACTATGTTCACCCTTCAAATTCGATTCTATAATGACAACTTATTCCTAATTTAATCATTAATATAAATTGTATAATACTATAGATTGAACACCATTTAAAATTTTCACTTATCAGGTTGTTAAAAGCAAGATGTACCTTTGTATGTAAAACATTTTTTGAGGCCGACAACAGATTTTTCAAGCCAATAATTGTAACAAGTTAAAAAGAAATGGTTGCTTTTTTATCCAATGTAAAGATTTCGAAAACTTTCGTTTTGTAGGATTGGTGAAAACATTCGCCTACATGGATTCAATTAACAGTTTCAGTTCGAATGGTTACAGTTGCATTGTATAGATGGATGGTAAAAGTAGTAAACGAATTCTGAATTCTAAAATACAAACTATATTTCAATTGTAACTTTCATTTCACAAGACACGAAACATGTGTCTAATTGCATTGAATTCTAGTTTGAGATTCGAAATGAATAAGACAGCAACAATGGTGGACCCCTTCTTGTAACTTGTTATCTATCTTATTTTTTGTGTACCGGAGGAGGATGAGGGTCATATCTTAAAATATTCTAAAATAAAATTCTTTACCTCATGAATGGGTGTTGGTAAATAAAGTCATGACCATTAAATATTTATACATTCTAAACAAACTAGAATTGAAATCTAAAAGATTAAGATCTCTAGTGCAAGTGCATAACTTTATAAGATATCAGGATTTGAAGAATTTAAAAGCACCACAAAAAAATATCACAATTGTCACTGGGCCCTCGATTTTATGTTTACCTCATCGGCTATAAAAGAAATATACTCCCAGGATATTCTTTTTAAAAGAGAGGAATGAATCTCATTACATTCTCCTTTGAGAAATAAACTATTCGGAAATTGAAACAATAACTTCATTACGAAGCTCAAAAAGGGCGAAAAGTGAGCTCAGGAAAACAGATTAAAGTTAATCTTCGAAAGGGTAATCGGAAGCGAGTTGGATACGCGATATCCTGGTGATGAAGGTAGGGGTGAGGGGCATTTTAGTGGGAGGAGATGAGGTTCATATACTTTTTATAGAAACTTCTGGTAGTATTGAAAAGTCATCAACGATGAGAAATTAAGATTTCCAAGTAGAAACTGATACCATTAGTTGTTGGTAGAATATTTAGGTAGAATACTTAAGTAGCACATAATGTTTGTTGAATTAAAAATTACCAAATCGTTAAATGTATCAAATTGAAAAAAAATTTGAATGGTGAAATAAAATAATATATTACTGGCCCAGTTGCGAAATACGACTCCTTTGAAATACAAAAATTCGATCCGACTCCTCGATCTATATGTACGTATAGAGACAGCTACACAGAGACGATGTTAAAACAATCCGACTCCTCTTAATTTACATTCAATTATTAGTAATGAAATCATTTGAATTCATTAATAATTAGAATAAATATAATAACAAATTTTTGTATCATAGTTACGGCAAACTATGCCAACTAATTTCAAATATTTGACGAAGGATATTTAATTGTATTATAAAGTTTAATAAATTGTACTTAAGTTGAAAGGTATAAACATAGAAAGACCTGTTGCTATTCAATTAAGGTAGGTTAGGTAGCTCTTACGTTTCGTACAACATGAGGAGTCGTGTTTCGTGACAGCCATCATTAAAAACACACAAAAACCCTTATTATCAATTGAAAGGAGTCGTATTTCGCAACTCGGCCATATTACTTCTATAAATAGGTAAATAATTTTGAATACAATATATAGTTACCACTTTATAGTCCTATCTCTATCAAATCATAAGAACCATCTATGTCAAATTGCAGGGATGTTGCAGTCATTTGTCAATGTTGACTTTCTTCCTCCAAAACATCTGCTACTGCAAACCATCTACTGCTTGTCAATCATATTCTCGATATGAGATGAAAGATATATCATGAGGAATTAGAATATGAAACACATATAATATTTGTTAAGAATATAATTATATCATATTTATAACCAATCATTGGAGTTTTTAAACTCTCAAAGTGCATGACCAATAATTAAATATTGTAATTAAATAATTAATAAAAGAAAGAAATGAGATGATCAATATCCAGAAATTTATTTAAATATCTATCCATTACTCTCGGCCAAATTATATTAATAGAAGTATGCAAATCACAATTTAATAATGCATTAGACAGTTGCTTGATTTCTTTAAAATATATTGCCAAAAAAATAATTTTGCTCTGCCCTAATGTATCACAGATATTCGCCTTTTGCCAACAAATTAATCTCATAAATTTGGCTTTGCTGACATCATACCTGCAGGTATCATGGATACCAACTGAAATGAACAATGATTATATCGTTTTTTCTTATATTCTAGTGGAAAAATTAGGAGGAGCTTAGCAAAAAGTCTGGTGGAAAGACTTAAAAAACCCTACGTGTGTACGGCCCTTTAGACCTCATAATCTACAATTCCTTTGATGTTCGATATCGGAGTTTCGAACTCTCAGCCCACTCTTCAAACTCTCAACATATCTCTTTAGATTCTCGTTAAATCACTTCAGCTACTTCTCTCTACACTTCAGAGGTGTGACGTAACAATGAACTTTTTTCATAATCCACTTCAAATATTCATCGTCCTTATTTTTAGGTTATCCATATTCACTTCCTTATCACAGTTTAGAAAAATAAATCGAAAATTAGAAAAGTTAATAGGAAGTAGTGTGTGGCGGGCAGAAACGGTACAAAATATGCATTTTATTTTTATATCGTATTTACAGTTTCATGCTAAAAAAATAGTTTCAAAACTTCATTTATTTTTTGCAAATTTGATGGATAAACACAATCTTATTTGAATCTAGAAAAATGATCTATAGTCAAAATTTACAATTAGGTTGTAACTCCTATCATGTTTCGAATTTAAAAAGATCTGATTTCTGTTCAGAAGATGTTTCAGCCAAAATTGGGATTATTTTCCAATATATAAAAATATTATTAAATACAATGCAAAACTTTTGCAAATATTGTAGTTAAAAAAATAGGAACATCCATTAATTGTATATTATTAAACAACTATTGACTATTCCTTATCTATTATAAATTTCGTCCTCTACAGTTCCCAGACCAATTACTTCACATTTCAAAATTCCTTGGCACAGAAGCTGGCTACAAAACATTAGAGCTATTTTTTTTTACCTTCTTGTACCTATTTATCCTTCTTTTTTTGTGAACTTTGCCTCATAGTTATAAACACTATTCTGAGAGAGTGCGTGTAAATAACTAGTTAACCATTCCATTGAATAAGATCTACATACATAAATTTCAAATGATGTAAATTAATTATTCAAAATGGATTTATACTTTAGATTTTGAATAAATTAACAAAACTGAACACAATTTAAGAGTTGAATAATGTATATAAAAACGAAACTTTTTATTCAAGTATCACATCAATTAAATTGGAAGACAGCTGTCCTGATTTTTTGAGTTGTTGTTAAGACAATAGGAGTCTAATAATAATGCCGCCCCTCCTATCTTTTTCTCGCCCCTTGTCTGGAGCAGACTTATTATTGCAGGGGAAGTGATTTGCCAACACTCTTAGCACCTTCCTTGCTATAAAAAGAGGCAGAGGAGTAGATTACGGCACTAGTAGCACCTTCCTTGCTATAAAAAGAGGCAGAGGAGCAGATTACGGCACTAGTAGCACCTTCCTTGTTATAAAAAGAGGCAGAGGAGCAGATTACGGCACTAGTAGCACCTTCCTTGCTATAAAAAGAGGCAGAGGAGCAGATTACGGCACTAGTAGCACCTTCCTTGTTATAAAAAGAGGCAGAGGAGCAGATTACGGCACTAGTAGCACCTTCCTTGTTATAAAAAGAGGCAGAGGAGCAGATTACGGCACTAGTAGCACCTTCCTTGCTATAAAAAGAGGCAGAGGAGCAGATTACGGCACTAGTAGCACCTTCCTTGCTATAAAAAGAGGCAGAGGAGCAGATTACGGCACTAGTAGCACCTTCCTTGTTATAAAAAGAGGCAGAGGAGCAGATTACGGCACTAGTAGCACCTTCCTTGCTATAAAAAGAGGCAGAGGAGCAGATTACGGCACTAGTAGCACCTTCCTTGCTATAAAAAGAGGCAGAGGAGCAGATCACGGCACAAGTAGCACCTTCCTTGCTATAAAAAGAGGCAGAGGAGCAGATTACGGCACTAGTAGCACCTTCCTTGCTATAAAAAGAAGCAGAGGAGCAGATCACGGCACTAGTAGTACCTTCCTTGCTATAAAAAGAGGCATAGGAGCAGATCACGGCACTAGTAGCACCTTCCTTGCTATAAAAAGAGGCATAGGAGCAGATCTCGGCACTAGTAGCACCTTCCTTGCTATATAAAAAGAGGCAGAGGAGCAGATCACGGCACTAGTAGCACCTTCCTTGCTGTAAAAAGAGGCAGAGGAGCAGATCACGGCACTAGTAGCACCTTCCTTGCTATATAAAAAGAGGCAGAGGAGCAGATCACGGCACTAGTAGCACCTTCCTTGCTTTATAAAAAGAGGCAGAGGAGCAGATCACGGCACTAGTAGCACCTTCCTTGCTATAAAAAGAGGCATAGGAGCAGATCTCGGCACTAGTAGCACCTTCCTTGCTATATAAAAAGAGGCAGAGGAGCAGATCACGGCACTAGTAGCACCTTCCTTGCTATAAAAAGAGGCAGAGGAGCAGATCACGGCACTAGTAGCACCTTCCTTGCTATATAAAAAGAGGCAGAGGAGCAGATCACGGCACTAGTAGCACCTTCCTTGTTATAAAAAGAGGCAGAGGAGCAGATTACGGCACTAGTAGCACCTTCCTTGTTATAAAAAGAGGCAGAGGAGCAGATTACGGCACTAGTAGCACCTTCCTTGCTATAAAAAGAGGCAGAGGAGCAGATTACGGCACTAGTAGCACCTTCCTTGCTATAAAAAGAGGCAGAGGAGCAGATTACGGCACTAGTAGCACCTTCCTTGTTATAAAAAGAGGCAGAGGAGCAGATTACGGCACTAGTAGCACCTTCCTTGCTATAAAAAGAGGCAGAGGAGCAGATTACGGCACTAGTAGCACCTTCCTTGCTATAAAAAGAGGCAGAGGAGCAGATCACGGCACAAGTAGCACCTTCCTTGCTATAAAAAGAGGCAGAGGAGCAGATTACGGCACTAGTAGCACCTTCCTTGCTATAAAAAGAAGCAGAGGAGCAGATCACGGCACTAGTAGTACCTTCCTTGCTATAAAAAGAGGCATAGGAGCAGATCACGGCACTAGTAGCACCTTCCTTGCTATAAAAAGAGGCATAGGAGCAGATCTCGGCACTAGTAGCACCTTCCTTGCTATATAAAAAGAGGCAGAGGAGCAGATCACGGCACTAGTAGCACCTTCCTTGCTGTAAAAAGAGGCAGAGGAGCAGATCACGGCACTAGTAGCACCTTCCTTGCTATATAAAAAGAGGCAGAGGAGCAGATCACGGCACTAGTAGCACCTTCCTTGCTTTATAAAAAGAGGCAGAGGAGCAGATCACGGCACTAGTAGCACCTTCCTTGCTATAAAAAGAGGCATAGGAGCAGATCTCGGCACTAGTAGCACCTTCCTTGCTATATAAAAAGAGGCAGAGGAGCAGATCACGGCACTAGTAGCACCTTCCTTGCTATAAAAAGAGGCAGAGGAGCAGATCACGGCACTAGTAGCACCTTCCTTGCTATATAAAAAGAGGCAGAGGAGCAGATCACGGCACTAGTAGCACCTTCCTTGCTTTATAAAAAGAGGCAGAGGAGCAGATCACGGCACTAGTAGCACCTTCCTTGCTTTATAAAAAGAGGCAGAGGGCAGATCACGGCAGTCAAGGGTCAGGTAGATGCCTTCATAATTTCATGTTTTCAAATAGAAGAATTATATATCAATATTCATTGATTCATTTGTAAGATAAGTTACGCATTCTTGTATACTTTTATCATTGGTGAATTCATGGATAAAATGATTCGGTATAAGCATACGTGTTTAAACATTTAATGCAAAAAACACACTGTTACATGTTCTATCTAACCAAATTACCATCATTAATAACCAATGTACTAAATTTCGTAAAGAACAAAATAACAAAATTTCTATGTAGTAAAATCCTATGTATAGTATTGTGTATGTCTATAGTTATATGGGTATTATTTCACTATTAAATATTTGAAGATTGATTCTAGAGTCGAAAAATATCATCATTCGGACTTCATTTACCGGTATTAAAGTAGAAGTGCTCTATAGTTGACTCCTCTATAGTGAATGTTGAGTCATGAGCAAGAAATTGCCCCTTGTTGTGGACAAATTCTATGTAGTCTGTCATAAAACTGCAATTACTTTTCTAAAACTGTTGCTATTCAGTATTCATGGCAGACTACAAAGACTTGTTGTGAACATTTCCATGAAATATCGATAAATTAGTATCTACTTCTTTTTTATCATTAATACTATCCTTAACGATTAATTAGCAAAAACTGTGGATATCACAATTAAAAATAGGAACAACGGATATGAAATTCATTGGAAAGCTTATTGATGTAGCTTTCATATCACATTTATCTGCGCCTATTTTAATCTTGATATCTAATTCAAAAGTGGCAACTGAAAAAAATAGAATACTTATATCAATTTATCGGAAATACATTATATTCAAATTACAAAAATAATTGAATATCAAAATATAAATTCTGAAATCGGTAATGAAATGAAATCTTTTTCTAATAAAAGATTGATAAAAGAACTAACTGAAATAAGTAGTTAAAAGTTTTTCTTGGAGTATTTTCTTCTTGTGTCTACTGTAACTTTTTGAGTGCTTAAGTCTGTGGTAGTTACGCACTAATTAGTTAGTCTGCTTTAACAATTTCAGTTTCTTTCTATTTTGAGAATGACGTGAACGGAATAGTAAAACACTAAACTGAGTTTTCGATTAGTTGAATTTGGTTTTCATACATTTTTTTAATATCTAGGATAATAACCTTCGGGGTGGGTATAAAAACTTCATCGGTTGTGATATTTTACTCCGAGACTAATTCCACATAGAATTTAAGACGATTTAGTAAGATAACTTTCTTGAGTACGAAAGAAATGATAATTTCAGCAGTGTATCTCTCACTGAGAATAAAGAATTTACATTCAGTAATTGAATAGTTACCTGAAGCAATATCAAGAGAATGAAATTCAGTCGGGAATTCAACTTCATTTCTATGTTAAATTATATTATACTTAATTTCAGCTTCTCTATACAATTCACATCGCAGTTACAGAAAATGATAACATTTTCCGTGGCCCTCAGGCAACTTGTTCTAACGCTCAAAGATATCAGTCAGCGGATTTGCTTTCACTCACCACTATAAATATTTTTTTGTTTAAAAACCTTTTTTTTTTCATTAGAAACAGGAAGAATATAAATTATATTAATTCCTCTTCAATGTCGAAGTTGAGCATTAACATAAGTCATGAATCAATCTAACCTTCAAAATTTCAGATTGAAAATTATGTACAGCGACATTTTCCTAATCTTTGTAACTCCAGTTTTTAATAGTAAATCATTTGGATTTTTGAGTGTCAGTAAATGTCTGTAGAAGTGTCAGAGCTAAGGATACCATGAGGACATTCACAAGGGATGTCTCGGGCTACACTCCAGATACTGAAATATGATCTGGAGGAGCCATTAAAGCACGTGAGCCGTGTCGATTTAGGAGCAGTGCCATCCTTTCACTCCGCCACCAGACTTCACTTCTTGGCAATGGCTGAAGATACTATTCTTGGAGACATGATCATTGTTAGCCACCATTTTATTGTTCAGTTAGTTCATCTGCATGCAAATTAATATGTTCTTTCTTGTATATAGTGAAAGATGAATGACTATAATTCAACTGCAAATTTAAAAATATTCTCTTTTTATACCAGATTCTCTGACTTTGGATTTCATGGTCTATAATTCAATATATGATTTTGTTTTATAGTATATAGATCAAAAAGGCATTTAACAACTCATTTTCATAAAATAACTACAATAATGATATTATATTTAAGATTCATTAATAAACTTATTATACTATTGTAAATAATTTTGGTACTACAAATCCAAAGTTAATAATATAATTTTAAATTAGCAGTTAATTATTCGCTTGTATTTTTTTGTGAAACCACATAGGGGAAGTTGAAAAAAATATTAATATTAGATAGCACTGTGTAATAATAACAATTTTTTTATAGTTTTTTATTATATTACCGAAGATGGGATACTGCCCGATAATTCGGAACTTACCATAATTGAATCAAGAAATTTAATAACAAATATTCTTCCTTAAATAGAGTTAATAATTGAAAAGGTGCAAGAAAAAGAACAAGACGATATTACAATAATATTTATTTGAATATATCTCTATTTTTAACAATTTTATACAACCACTTAGAATAGATTCAACCTAAATAATTTTTCCTGCATGCACTCTTTTATCGTAATAATTATGTTTAAAATTATTCCATGTGTTGAGAGATTTTTGGGAGCATATGAAGAATAAACCTCAAAAGGAGTTATTGTTGGGGTATGGTAACCCTTCCAACAAGGGTTTATTCCTGGGATATCATGGAAATATCCCAGGCAAGAAAGATTGATTCCTGGGATATTCCCTTTCTATCCCAGGAATAACTCCTTGTGGCTAGGGAAGTTCTAAGTTACCGAACGGTTTTACACCTTCGGAAACATGTTTTTTTATGTGATCGGAAATTTTGAAACATCCTATAATTCGTAACTTACCCTACAAGAAAATTACGTGAGGTTTCCTGCTGTTCTTTTACGGTTCACCATTACTTCCTATCAGGTAAATAAATATGAAGTTATTATATAAAACACATTCATTTAATGTATTAATTTTAAATGATATTCTTTACAATCAGAATATATTTGTTATTATGTTAGAGTATGACAATTAAACTAGGTCCGGTTGATTTTTTGAACAACTTTTCATATGAATAAATTGTATATATGCATAATATTTTTTACTGTAAAATGCTTCAAAAAGTTCATAAACAATCTAAAAAGGTATTTTAGAACAATTTTTTTATATATTAAAACATAATCATGAACCAATATATTCATATAAAATACACAATCCAATAATTTAACAATGAAATAAAAATAAGGTTGATATATATTGACCTTTGATAGAATTAATATTAATAAAATATAATACAAATGATCATTATTATAGGTCTTTGAAATATCAATTTCACATACTACTATATTCTTCCCATTTAATATTTTCGGACTTATACAACATCTTCTTAAATGCTAAATAAGCGAGCAACATTCGGAAGGTTTTTATGCAGAAAAAACATATACTTTATTGTCGATCCCACCAATCTAAATTAGCGATATCTTTATTTGAGACTGCAATTCATTAGCAAGGGTTTAATGTACTGTTCATATATAAAAATAGATAAAACACGACTATAGTAGCATATCTTGACGTATCTTATTAATATATGAAACTGAATACCTCAGAGAGTTAGAATTTTCCAGAACGGGTTTGAAAAACAGTTTTGTCCGAATTTTTGTCTAGAACGAACTCGGATAGCTAATCTATGGGTATCAAGGAACAAGCTTCACACGATCTACAGAAAAGGCCACCGTAATTATAAATATAGGACTAGCAACAAATACAACCATAAAGTTCATCCCAATTTAGATTTCTATATTGAGACTCTCAGATAGAATATAATGTCCATAAAAAGAAAGCCTAGTAAAATTCAATAGATTCTTAATTAATCAAATTGACTTTGGTAATAAGTAGTCATGAAAAATATATATAATTGTGTAATATTACTACCGTATTGTTTTGGGACATCTTATATCAGTGAAAAGCGAGCAACAAAATATACCTCATTATGACATTTAATTCAATATACTTCGTATAGATGCTTGATGAAATAAAGATGAGAAGTTGAAAAGTAAAGAATCCAGCAACTAACCCTATTCCAGAATTCTGTGACTTAGGTGTCGTGCACGAAAAAAACAGGATATCATTACATCTCCAATCAAAAAGATATCATACATTATAGCTGTTAATATATTTTGGCTCCATATTGGATTCATGCCATAGAAATATATTTATGTTGGTTCCACAAGAGATCAAGATGGGACTGAAATAATCATCTATGGCCCCACCAAATTTTTCTCTCGAGGCAGGTTATATCGGAGAACTTGGAGGTACGTAGTGAATGTAATAATAATTGGAGGAAATCTTACGTAGAGGAAAAATTATGGAGGGGCCCGTATGTGATAATGTAAAGCTCTACAAATCGAAACTCAAATCTTTTGAAATTGTAATCTAAATAATGTTAAAATATTTCATTGGTAGATTTTACTTATTTTTTACTATTTTCTTCAATACCAAGTGAATGTTTCGTGTTAAATCTTGCATATTTCGTCCTTGAGAAATGTTTATATATGATTTAATTAGGTTGCCCTGGAAGGAGATAGTTATTCGGGCTAAAAATCCCTGGTAATCAGTCTTAAAATTGTAAAAAGTGGTATCTTCCCGATTTCTTACTTGAAATGTAAATAGTATTCTATAATAAATAAACAATTACCTGAATAAAATCACTCCGAAGAAAAAATTAATTAAAAAGTTTACATTTATTTATTCAGCATATTGGAAGACATTAATCCAAAACATACAGCCAAACCACTGATAGAAATAATTTCTAATCACCAAACAAGTAAAAGTAGACAAATACCCTACCCAGAAAGAAAGTATGGCGGTGATGTGAAAGATTGAAATGGTCTCTCCTTTTGAAGAAAAAAAAATTATTTTACATTTGATCAAATACTTTGAAATTTGAATAAGTTGATCTGGAATTAACAGTCATATATATATTAAACAGAGCAACAAGGTAAAGATAAAATAGAACGTTGAATTGAAGAATATAGATTTGGGAGGGGGATATCAAATATACTCTAACTATATTAAACAAAGATGAACTGTACAAAACACTCGAGATTCAATAACGATAAATATATATCTAGATGCTATAAAAAGGGTAAAACATTAAACGAAAACTTACGTGAAGTTGGTAAAATCTAATGATGCCTGAGGATTGAGAACAAAGTTCGAAGCCTCAGGTTTCAATGCTCTCTTTAGCGGTTTAGTGAATTAATGATTTGATATGTAAACAATAAACTGGCTACCTAGAATGTAAACTTTTGAACATTGATTAAAGTATAGCTGAATTAAAGTAAATTTCATTAACGCAATAGTATGTAAATAAAATTAAAAGCAGGTCTTAAATATATAAAATTTACACAAAGGAAGATATGTAATCATATTAAAGAATTATAGCAAGTTATGATGGAACCTTAAATGAGGTTTAATGGGATGCCATTCGAATATTCTGAGACCCGGCTATGATTTTCTATTGGGACTGTATGCAATGTATAATTCATAAGCAATGAAGCAAATAGCATGTGATAAAATTCTTGAGTACATGAATATATTTTTATGTTACATAAAACCAACTAAATTCACTATCGAAATGTTTGAAGGACTAAAAGCGTCTCATATGGATGGTTTTTTGAAGGGCCGTACACACGTAGGGTTTTTTTAGACTTCCCACCAGACTTTTTGCTAAGCTAAGTAGGAGGAGCTTAGCCAAAAGTGTTGTGGAAAGACTTAAAAAACCCTGCGTGTGTACGGCCCTTAAGTCTTTCCACTAGACTTTTTGTTAAGTTCCTCCTATTTTTTCCACTAGACTTTTGAATTATAAAGAAAAAAATATATAATTAAAATCAATAATAATTACATCGTTTTTTTTTCTTATATGATTCAAAAGTCTCGTGGAAAAAGTAGGAGAAGCTTAGCAAAACGTCAGGTTGAAAGACTTAAAAACCCTGCGTGTGTACGGCCCTGTAAGGCGTACGTATCAACATATGGATGAAGCCAATTGACAGAGGCGCTACAAATGATATATTGGAAGCGTATAATTAGTATTTACATTGAGAGAGAATTTCCCTAAACCTGCCTAGTTAGATTTTAATGGAATTTGGGTTTACTGTAGGACTATACATCAAATACAAAAATGTGACAAAATTAAGCAACAGAAGTTTGAAGATGATGTTGAGGTTGTCTTACTAAAAACTAGATGATTCCTTTTCCTACCGCACAGACCTAGATTTTTTAAGTCTTTCCACCAGACTTTTTGCTAAGCTCCTCCTACTTTTTCCACGAATATATATGAAAAAGGGATATAATTATTATTTATTTTAGTTGGCATCCATGATACCTGCAGGTATCATGGATGCCAACTGAAATAAATAATAATTATATTCCTTTTTCATATATTCTCGTAGAAAAAGTAGGAGGAGCTTAGCAAAAAGTCTGGTGGAAAGACTTAAAAAAACTCTACTTGTTAGAAACGATTTTCTGAAAACGATTTCTTGTAGTTTGAAGACAAAATTGCAGTCAATTATTATCATACCATAAATTAAATAAGAATACTACCATCAAATTACTTTGAATGTTCCTAAATCTACATAAGGGCTTGAGCAGCACCATTTGCCACAGTATGAAGATTGAATTTAAATCTATAAGGTTTTCTTAATTATGTCTTATAAATAGAATAAACAATTATTAAAATCATATTCAGATAAATTGCATTTCCAATATTTCAAAAAATCAGTTCTTTCTTATTTCCAATAAATTTTTAAACTTTACAGATTTGTTTTCATGTTCTTAGATAAAATTCATACAATTACAAGAATTAATAGACTGGATTAATGTTCAGACTCAAAGCATCCAAAAATTGAATAATGTTGATCGTACCTATATTATCAATGATTGAGATAAAAGGCTAATGGTAATTCACATAGAAATATAAATGGGACAAAAACATTCTATATACATGATTCAAAAGTAAACATCCACATTCACGTATAAAAATGACGTCACGTAGTACACCAGTGGTATACTTTGAAATATATACCAGGAAGCACCACCGTAACTATAAAATTTGACACCAGAGAACTGGAGCCTGAGACTCCACACTCCAGATCGAACTTGAGAGCCTCCATCAAAGACTTGGGCTTGTCGCTACAAGGAGTCAGCCTCAGTTGGTGGAGGGTTTTCTGGCAATGGAGGAATCGGTCCAACTTCCCATCTGTGACACACACACTGGACCGCCACAATTTTATCCAGCTCTCTAGCCACCTGGAAATACAAGGAGGGAATTCTACATTTAGAAAGTGGTTTCATTCAGGTTGAGAACCACAATGATAGAAGTAAATATGAACCTACTTCAAAGAACAGAAAGAAAGTAATGTTACACAACTAAATTAATTTTGTAACTCTAAGCTTTTAATCTCTACAGTCTACACCCACTTTCCGACTACTGTGATTCTAATTAAATGTACTGATTACAAATATAAAAAAAAATCATCGCAATGAACTCCGTCTTTTCATTGTTTCACAATAGTTCTATTTTAATATGCAATAATTAATAAATTAACCCAAAAATATGTATCGCAATTACCACTTAAGCCAAGCTACTCTCTATAATGATTTTTATCGAGAAGTATACAGACTCAAAGAGTGTTGCTAATCCTCATGACAAATTCAGAAGTGATGAGAAATTCAGTGTTTAAAGACGATATACTGAGAGGTGTAAATTGAACTTACGAGCCAATATTTAAAGAGAAGAGTGTACAGCTATAGGTGGCTACAGTGTACAGCTATAGGTGGCTACAGTGTACAGTTATAGGTGACTACAGTGTACAGTTATAGGTGACTACAGTGTACAGCTATAGGTGGCTACAGTGTACAGCTATAGGTGACTACAGTGTACAGCTATAGGTGGCTACAGTGTACAGCTATAGGTGACTACAGTGTACAGTTATAGGTGACTACAGTGTACAGCTATAGGTGGCTACAGTGTACAGCTATAGGTGACTACAGTGTACAGCTATAGGTGGCTACAGTGTACAGCTATAGGTGACTACAGTGTACAGCTATAGGTGGCTACAGTGTACAGCTATAGGTGACTACAGTGTACAGTTATAGGTGACTACAGTGTACAGCTATAGGTGGCTACAGTGTACAGCTATAGGTGACTACAGTGTACAGCTATAGGTGGCTACAGTGTACAGCTGTAGGTGACTACAGTGTACAGCTATAGGTGACTACAGTGTACAGTTATAGGTGACTACAGTGTACAGTTATAGGTGACTACAGTGTACAGCTATAGGTGGCTACAGTGTACAGCTATAGGTGACTACAGTGTACAGCTATAGGTGGCTACAGTGTACAGCTATAGGTGACTACAGTGTACAGCTATAGGTGGCTACAGTGTACAGCTGTAGGTGACTACAGTGTACAGCTATAGGTGGCTACAGTGTACAGCTGTAGGTGGCTACAGTGTACAGTTATATGTGGCTACAGTGTACAGCTATAGGTGACTACAGTGTACAGCTATAGGTGGCTACAGTGTACAGCTGTAGGTGACTACAGTGTACAGCTATAGGTGACTACAGTGTACAGCTATAGGTGGCTACAGTGTACAGCTGTAGGTGGCTACAGTGTACAGTTATATGTGGCTACAGTGTACAGTTATATAGGTGGCTACAGTGTAAAGTTATAGGTGTCTACAGTGTACAGTTATAGGTGGCTACAGTGTACAATTATATGTGGCTACAGTGTACAGCTATAGGTGGCTACAGTGTACAGCTATAGGTGACTACAGTGTACAGTTATAGGTGGCTACAGTGTAAAGTTATAGGTGTCTACAGTGTACAGTTATAGGTGGCTACAGTGTAAAGTTATAGGTGGCTACAGTGTACAGTTATATGTGGCTACAGTGTACAGTTATATGTGGCTACAGTGTACAGCTATAGGTGGCTACAGTGTACAGTTATAGGTGGCTACAGTGTAAAGTTATAGGTGTCTACAGTGTACAGTTATAGGTGGCTACAGTGTAAAGTTATAGGTGGCTACAGTGTACAGTTATATGTGGCTACAGTGTACAGTTATAGGTGGCTACAGTGTACAGTTATATGTGGCTACAGTGTACAGTTATATGTGGCTACAGTGTACAGTTATAGGTGGCTACAGTGTACAGTTATAGGTGGCTACAGTGTACAGTTATATGTGGCTACAGTGTACAGCTATAGGTGGCTACAGTGTACAGTTATATGTGGCTACAGTGTAAAGTTATAGGTGTCTACAGTGTACAGTTATATGTGGCTACAGTGTAAAGTTATAGGTGTCTACAGTGTACAGTTATAGGTGGCTACAGTGTAAAGTTATAGGTGGCTACAGTGTACAGTTATATGTGGCTACAGTGTACAGTTATAGGTGGCTACAGTGTACAGTTATATGTGGCTACAGTGTACAGTTATATGTGGCTACAGTGTACAGTTATATGTGGCTACAGTTATATGTGGCTACAGTGTACAGTTATAGGTGGCTACAGTGTAAAGTTATAGGTGGCTACAGTGTACAGTTATATGTGGCTACAGTGTACAGTTATATGTGGCTACAGTGTACAGTTATATGTGGCTACAGTGTACAGTTATATGTGGCTACAGTGTACAGTTATAGGTGGCTACAGTGTAAAGTTATAGGTGGCTACAGTGTACAGTTATATGTGGCTACAGTGTACAGTTATATGTGGCTACAGTGTACAGTTATAGGTGGCTACAGTGTACAGTTATATGTGGCTACAGTGTACAGTTATAGGTGGCTACAGTGTAAAGTTATAGGTGGCTACAGTGTACAGTTATATGTGGCTACAGTGTACAGTTATATGTGGCTACAGTGTACAGTTATATGTGGCTACAGTGTACAGTTATAGGTGGCTACAGTGTAAAGTTATAGGTGGCTACAGTGTACAGTTATATGTGGCTACAGTGTACAGTTATATGTGGCTACAGTGTACAGTTATATGTGGCTACAGTGTACAGTTATATGTGGCTACAGTGTACAGTTATAGGTGGCTACAGTGTAAAGTTATAGGTGGCTACAGTGTACAGTTATAGGTGGCTACAGTGTACAGTTATATGTGGCTACAGTGTACAGTTATAGGTGGCTACAGTGTACAGTTATATGTGGCTACAGTGTACAGTTATAGGTGGCTACAGTGTAAAGTTATAGGTGGCTACAGTGTACAGTTATATGTGGCTACAGTGTACAGTTATATGTGGCTACAGTGTACAGTTATAGGTGGCTACAGTGTAAAGTTATAGGTGGCTACAGTGTACAGTTATGTGGCTACAGTGTACAGTTATATGTGGCTACAGTGTACAGTTATATGTGGCTACAGTGTACAGTTATGATGTGGCTACAGTGTACAGTTATATGTGGCTACAGTGTACAGTTATAGGTGGCTACAGTGTACAGTTATATGTGGCTACAGTGTACAGTTATATGTGGCTACAGTGTACAGTTATATGTGGCTACAGTGTACAGTTATATGTGGCTACAGTGTACAGTTATATGGTGGCTACAGTGTACAGTTATAGGTGGCTACAGTGTACAGTTATAGGTGGCTACAGTGTACAGTTATAGGTGGCTACAGTGTACAGCTTATAGGTGGCTACAGTGTACAGCTATAGGTGGCTACAGTGTACAGCTTATAGGTGGCTACAGTGTACAGCTATAGGTGCTACAGTGTACAGTTATAGGTGGCTACAGTGTACAGTTATAGGTGGCTACAGTGTACAGTTATAGGTGGCTACAGTGTACAGTTATATGTGGCTACAGTGTACAGCTATAGTGGCTACAGTGTACAGTATAGTGCTACAGTGTAAGTTATGTGCTACAGTGTACAGTTATAGGTGGCTACAGTGTACAGTTATATGTGGCTACAGTGTACAAGTTATAGTGGCTACAGTGTACAGTTATAGGTGGCTACAGTGTACAGCTATAGGGCTACAGTGTACAGTTATAGGTGGCTACAGTGTACAGTTATATGTGGCTACAGTGTACAGTTATAGGTGGCTACAGTGTACAGTTATAGGTGGCTACAGTGTACAGTTATATGTGGCTACAGTGTACAGTTATATGTGGCTACAGTGTACAGTTATAGGTGGCTACAGTGTACAGTTATAGGTGGCTACAGTGTACAGCTATAGGTGG